>CAWVRF010001348.1:0-189000 GCA_963932465.1 Maratus speciosus
TGTGGCATTTTCAAGCCACCTTTTCTCAAGCCACAAGCTGAGCAATTGAATTTTACAACCTAGGCAAGTGAAATAGACATTTCTGCAAAATTCCGATTTCTGCACTTATCGCCTTTTTCTAGTTTTTGACGTCATAAACTTTAATTTACATGTGAAGTTTTCTTTATCTGTTTTCTACGACACTTTAAATTATGGATGTTTTATTTTACGCTACTTATCGGTGTAAATATTTGCGTAATTTCGTTAAAACCATGTGCTCCTCTAATTGTTTTGAGCAGTGTAGTAAAAAATTTAAATAATTAAGCAAAAATAAAATAAAAATAAAAATAAAAATTAAGAGAATTGGATAAAGGATATTTAAAGTAAAAGTCAACTAGTCAATTAATAATGCATAATTAAATATACGTAATAAAGATAAGATAATTTTTTCTTGAATTATTCAATGAAACTTGCTTCATGTAAAAGTACGCTACGAATTCACATCAAAATCATAAAATAAGGAAGTTTCATTTCATGTTTAGTCAGACTTAATTACCAGAAAAGTTAAATTAATGCATAAATATATAGGGTGTAAAGATTGTTATCACCAGTGATATCAGCAATATCTTGATTTTTTTTCAGAAATAAATTTATACTTCCTTCATGAGAAAGCATGAGTTCGTTCAGACATAGGAACTAGGATTACATATTAACCCCTTAACGGTCGCATTAAATTGCGGTTTAAAAATTGAAATTGCTTATTAGCATCACTTCTTTGAAAAAGAAATATTAACCATATTTAATAACAAGTAAAATGATGCCATAATAAGGCCAATTACACTATTTTATAAAACTGGTGGGAATCAAACAATCTAAGTAAAAGACACAGCCCATGAATATCACGGGAGTGAGAATTAAGGGGTTAAAATACATACAGAATGATATAACAATAAAAAAGTATTTTTTCCCCTACATCTGAACTGAAAGTTTCATTGTTTACATCTGCGATGATGTGCGGATTTTAGGCATTTGGGGGTTTCAGGGTTGCGGATTTGAAGGCGTCTACTGTATAAAATCCTAAAATTTATTTTCACTTGCGGAGCCACGTGAAAAAAAAAAGCTACATGCGAGCCGCGTAGTTAGCACCACTACTTTACTACCACCTTTGCTATCACTGAAAGGGGAAGATACTTTCTCAGCAGAGATAAAAGAGCATTTACAGAAACATTTGAACGCTATAATAGAAAAGAAAACTGCTTCTTTGGGCAAGAAAACATTAAGGACAAAGAACGAAAATGTTGAAAGAGGAGGTTTTGTTACTTCTTAGAAATAAAAATGTAATGAAAATAGTCGAGATCATTTCAATGGAAGTAGAAAAAAAACCTCAAATATAAAAAAAGATTTTTTTTTTAGCATCTTGAATAATTTTGAATGTTTTTAAAAGTTTTATATACTTGCACCTCTTTAGTAATAAATGTATTGTGAATCAAGTATTTACGTTGTTTATTTTATGTATTTCCATATGGAAATAAATTTTAACACTAAAATGTCCTTGAAATGCAACTTCTTATGTAAACATCTATTTATGTATTATTGTACATATAGAGGACATACAGTATAAATTCCAAAGAATCTGATTATTAGGAATACGCATGGAATGTTTCAAAATTAGTAATGTGCAAAATATTCAATTTTGAGAAAACATCATTTTCAGTATAAACAATTGTTTAAATATTAGAACGGAAGGCAGCTACATAGACCATCGCCTCATCGAGTTGACGGCTAAAATTCTAAGATTAGACAGAACTCGATTAACATAATAAAATGCATCTAGTCTGCCAAATCTTGGTGGAAACCACCTGCAGACCTGATTTTAGTGGTTGATCGGTAGATTTATCATTGTGTTTTCCTGCACTCAAGGATATACTTTTAAAAACTGTACCATTTGCTGCATCATCACTCCACCGCTTTTATAGAAAACGGTTACTTCACTGTATCTTGGAGCATTCTCATTGGCCAGAATAGAGATATTCTATAAAAGTGGTAGAGTGACTATGCAGTAAATGGTACAGATTTTTAACAGTGTATGAAAATATAAAGCTGTGCAAGGTGACGTCACGAACAGGTTTTTACTGCTGCTGTAGGACAGCTATCACTACCTTTATCAAAAATTTGTGTGTCCTACAGTATTTTTCAATGTTTTCCGGTAAAAGTCACATGATGGGAACTGCTCTATAGCGGAGTGGGAGCAGGAAAACACAATGGTAAGCCATAAACACAGTAATGGCAGACCAGTTGCATTTTAATATGCTAATCGAGTTTTAACTAATCTTGAAATTTCAACCATCAACTCGATGAGGTGATGATTTGCGCAGCCGTCTTGTGGCCTAATACAGTTTTTTACAAACATGGAAATTTGTATCTCTTCGTAAAAGCGTCAAAATGGAAAAAATCTTTTTGCATCAGATGCACTTAGTTTCATAATTCACCAGATTTAAAATAAATCGATTTCTTAGTGAAATTTCGTATTTTGAAAGTTTACGTTTTCCTTAGGGTAATTTTTTTACCCGACTGACAAGAAGGGTTATGTGTTTCACGCGTGTCTGGGTATGCAGATTTCTTTATACCCTCGAAACATCCGAACGGCAGGATGGATGAATGAGATCTCTATCGATTTGTCTTAACCGTCCGATGGTTATAGGCTAGTTTTTGTTTTTATAAATTCAGAATGGCGGCCATAAAATACAAAAAGGCGGTAGAGCCGAATTTCTTTTTTTTATGTATCATATTGAGTGGCATATCATTGGATAGGTCTTTCAAAATGAAGACTATGTTTCATTAACTATTTTACAGTCAGAAGCTCCGTTTAAATATTACACAACTTGGAAGTTGTGTAGGTAGGATCTCTAGCTTTACTGCAACTCTAACCTTCATAGACATCTATAAGCCTCATCAAAACAGTGTTTATAGATAGGAACTAACAATTAAACACAACTTAAAAGTCACCAATACAAGTAAATAAAAAAAAATAGATAAGTAATATAAAAAATAGTTTCTCATTGAGGAGAAATAATTAATTAGTTCGCTTTTTACGCAGTCGGGTTTTTGATTTTTTAAATTTAATTCGATTATCACAATAATGTGCTTAAGGAAAAAAATCTTACGGTTCCCTATGAATTGATAAGACACTTACTTGTAATCTGCTTCCTTATTGAAGTGTCTACACAGCTCAACACTGTTCAGACAAAGTGCTATACATTTTTATATTTTATAAAAACTATAAAAAAAAAAAAAACAGATCTCACTAGTTTAATTTACAGAAAGATGTCTTTTAACTAAAATTTTTTTTTCACTTAATTGAAGTGACATGCTTAAGAAAAATTTTACTTTTTATTATTTTCTATAAATATTGACATATTGCAATTATTCGCTTTTAGAGTCAATTTTAAGCGACGAATCATTTCTTTGTATATATATATTATGTATCTGGTGATCTTTTTCAAAACTACTTGTTTCATCAATGTTTTTGTTTGTTTATTTGTATAAACAAGTTGTAATTTTACAGAAAGAAATGGAAAAGTTTTAAAATCAAACATTTCTGTCTCGTTTCAAAAGCATAACATTTCTTAATACGGATAACATTTATGATCATCATAATAAGTTGGTTACTTCAAATCTGTGTTTTGTACATAGATAAAAAAAAAAAAAAAATACTGTAAAACGAATCTCTTGAAAATGTAGCATGTTTAAGGAAACATATTTACATTTATATTCCGGTAATGTTGATCAATTGCAATTATATGGTTCACCCAAATGAAAAGACTGTTGCTGCAGTGGCCGTTTAACAATAATCTCTTTTTCATTTCGGCGAACCATATTTTTTGGCGACGTAATTTTTCGTGACGTATTATATTTCTATTATACATATATAGCAATGCTTTTCTCTACTTTTTTACTTTTTGTTTCATAGAAGCCATTTTTTTTCTTATTTAAACAAAGTCGAATATTACAAAAAGAAATGTACAAGTTTTAAAATGCAAAACTTCTACATGGTCTCAATTCGAATACATAATATTTTTCTACATAGATTAATTTTTTCATCGTGATAAATTGAGTGCTTTACATGTTTTATAAAAACAAGAAATTATACGTCAAAAGTGGCAAATGAAGCGCGTTCGTACTATAACAAGTTTTATAAATATTCAGATCTTGCTGCTATTGCACTCTTATGTAAAAATGCATCAATGCAAAATTTATTACGATTATACATATTAAATTATGACTCCATCTTAAATAGAACGTAATCACCATAGCAACCTAGAATCATTACCTATCATGGGATATCATTGAATTTATTACGTATGATAGGATTTAATGCAATGAGGAAAACTTTTATTAATATCTTTTTACGTTTTGATTTGATTTTCATAAAATTTGAAATGACTCGATAAAATTCTGAAACGATTGTGTATATATTAAATTTCAAACCATTCGGCTTTGTAGTTTTTACGCTGTTAAATGCGGACAGATAGACAGACGGACGCACCAGATGATGATTACAGGTTGTGCGTATTTATATAGTCACGAACGCACTTAAAAGAGGTGGGGGGGGGGGGGGCAAAGACAAAACATAAATGAAAAAAAAAAACTTTAGACATTCATTTCCGAAATACATAACATTTGCTTATTTTCATAAAGTCTCAGTATTTATTTGGTTCTACATTTAAATTAATGAAAGAAATTTTCTGTTTCTTTGTTTGTTCGCGATGGCTTGGGTAATCTACTGCACGTAGACCTCTACAAATATGGTTCCGGATAGTCCGAATCCACTAGGCTCAGATTTCGTTTTTTTTTTTTTTTTTTTTTTTTTTTTTTTTTTTTTTTTTTTTTTTTTTTTTTTTAAGTTAAACGGAACGCTTCACATACTTCCCTGATCTTCCGAGTTCTTGACTTGTTCTTGTTTTCTTCAGCATTGATTTTGACTCAATTTATTTGACCCACTCATAAAAGCAAACGAAATCCTTTTCTATCACTTAATTGAAAGATGATAGAATGTGAATGTGTTAGAATGTTAAATGTGTTAAAACATGAATTTGCATATTACAAAAAAATAAATAAATAAAAAATAATAAACTGGTTTAAAAAACTTTTTTAAAGATTAAAATGCTAGAAAGTATCTTCTTGAAATTAATATATATTTATAACACATGAAGCAAATAAAATATCAGGTTAAAGAGGGATCAAAGTTTCATCTTCGCGAAATCAAGGAAGAACATAGTTACTAGAACCATCTCCGATACTAGAACCAGGTCTCTATTATTTTTTTGTTTTTTGACCCCATCGTCTGGTAAAGCGATTTCTATATGCAATGACATTATAGATTTTTTGAAGAAAAATGAAATGCAAATTGAAAAAATAATTGTAATCGGATTCGGTGGAACTGTCTTTAACACAGGATGCAAAGGTGGTGTTATATGATTACTTGGGAACAAGTTTAAAAAAAACCATTTCAAAGAGCTTCCGCTGAGACATCTTTTCGAATATTTTGATGACAAAAGACAGGTCCTCTTTCATATTGTGGCCCCACTGGTTGATCTCTTGTGATATGCAAATCGTTACCAATTTCAAAGTTTAAGTCAATTTAATCTGATCACCTAGCTGTTGGTAAAGATAATTTTTCAACTGACCAGAACTATATGTCTGAAATATTGCAAGCTCTTCCAACACGCGTGTGCTCAATTGACCGTTTTTACTGAGTCCTTGGACCAATATTTCACGCAAGGTAAATCACTGCTGCTAATCGAATTTTGAGACTATACGTTGTAACAAAAAACCCTTGTCTTAACTTATCATACTGTTTGAGCGCATCTTGAAAGTGTACTGCATCAGTTGGTTCACAATTAAAATAAATCTCTCATATTTTTCAGAATCTGTGTACTATAGTTAGTAACTTTCGTTACTTGCCAGATCATCTACGAAAGATTATAGTTCCTGTAATTTCAAGAAATGAGTATTTCGTAAATCATGGAAATAGCCTCATTGGAATGATAGCATATGAAGGAGAGGACATTAGGACACCAGCCATGAAGCAAATTGCCAAAGCACGAATTTATGTGGGCTCGAATAGTACCATCCGTCAATTTATCATTGCAGACTTGAACTTTGAAGCTTAAAATTGTATGGATTTAGTCTACTGGCAAAACTCTAAACTAACGGAACCATCAATTACGGTTTCTCTGTCGACTAAAAACACCGGTGAGTTTAGAATGTTCGATTAAAGATACCAGCTCTTATAACTTTCCTTTTATTAAATTTTCTTGCCCCACTCAATCAGCAGAAAGCTGCGTGAAATTAGTCACAGAAGCGCTGATAATGTTTGTGGACTAGAAAAGAGGGAGGATCACATATGATCAATTTTGGCCTCTCGAGAAATAATGCCTTCATCTAAAAACAAGTCATATTATAAAATTCATTTACTTTAAATACTTCTTCATTTTAAATTTATTTAACCCGTTTCGGTTAAACATCTCTGTATTTTAAATAACAAAATACTAAAATACTTTGTTCATTTTATATCATTTTTGTGATTTTTGATGCATGAACTGCTGTTATGAAGTAAAACATCAGTAGAGGAAGCGATCGTCAAAAAACCTACCTTTGCCTTTTATTATTTTCCAGCCTATTACAAATAGTTATAAAAAATTTATGACATATTAATAGACATAAAGTAAATTTATTTATTTCTAGACGTATAAAAATTATAAAAATTTAGAAAAAATAAAAGATTTAAATTTTTGGAATTCCTTTTAAAATATGGTCCCTTTGCGACAGTAAAAAATATGATTTCATCATAATGAACATTTATCGGGGCATTTCTCATATCTTCATGCAACTATTGCGTTCTACTAGAAATTGTATTACGTTTGGATAATTAAAAAAATAATTGAAAAAAAAAAAAAAAAAAAAAAACATGCTT
This sequence comes from Maratus speciosus, assembly GCA_963932465.1. Taxonomy (NCBI): domain Eukaryota; kingdom Metazoa; phylum Arthropoda; class Arachnida; order Araneae; family Salticidae; genus Maratus; species Maratus speciosus. Next base: position 6,956 of record CAWVRF010001348.1, read on the forward strand.
TTCGCGATTTTTTGAAACTTTGTCCCCTTTGCGGCGGTAAAAGATATTAACCAATCGATGTAATATTTTACGAATCTATTATTTACTAACAGGCTATGCCCGCTGCGCTGATCCATTTTTCCAAACGAACCTTGAATCAAACGAAATGGTGAACTTAACTTTCTATTTTAAACCATTAAAGACGATCACCAGGAATGTCCTTCCGCATTGCTGAAACGAAGCGAACGCCATTGCGATAGTATACAATTTTAAATCTTATGCCGTGGACAAAATTTGGGCAATTAAGAAACAACTCTTTTAGTTATTCATTTAAAGTAGCGTTTGGTATGGAAATGTGACTATTATGACAATAGGAATTAAAATGTTCTCTAATCATCACACTATTAAATTAGAGAGCATTACAATGATTGCGCAGAGATTGATTATTGAACTTTAAGAGCATTCGGATTTGCTCTTGAACTCCCGGCCCCTCGACTTGCTCTGTGTGTTGTTCTGGTAGCTTTAAGTCAATCTCATTACATGTTACATTACATTTTTAAATAAACGTCCTCTTCTGGCAAGTCTACTACTGTTTTCCATCTGTCTGTTCCAGCAGAGTAAATAGAATAAAAAATGTAAAGAATTATTTGCAGACAATGATGAGTGTTTAACTTATATATTTATTAGAACAGAGTAGCCAAAAAAAAAAAAAGTGGATTTTTAAAGCTGAATTGTTTGAATAAAATTAAAAGGTACTACTTGATTATCCCGTCGACCAAAAAACTATAGTCAAACTATAAGATTAAATGCCAATAACGGACGATCGTAAATGTCCCATTCACTTAACATTAAACACCTTACTCGTATTTGTTACGTCATCAAATGATCTTTAATTCGACTTTTTACTTTCATTTTTATTAAGGTTTTACTATTTTTTTTCGTTACTTATAATACAAAATTATGTTAGTTTGTATAATTTCGCGTTGGCGAATAGTTTGGCGAAATTGGTCGACGGGATAATCAAGTAGAACCCCACGAAAATATATTTACATAACGCATTTTTTACATTTACAAGAAAATATTGCTTAAACAAAAAAAACACGGAAAATTATAAATTTCAAAAAAATAATTATAAAAAATATGTACGCAAAATTATTTCTTATCCACCAGAAAGAAAAAAGCAACCCCAAATGCTGAATATCACAACAACCACATTGAAACATTTATCACCAAAAAATCCAGTACAGGATATGGAACTCCCCATCTGTTAGTCACATACGTACTGGGTTTGGCGCGATTTTTTTTCACGCCAATTACGCGAAAACATCGTTTTCGAATACAAGTTATATATATGTGTAGTTAAATAATTTTCTATTATTTAAAAGGAAATAACAATAAATAAAAATAATTAATAACTATAGAAAAAAAAGGTACTACTTAGTTATCCCGTCGACCAAAAATCTATCGCCAAACTCTAAGATTAAATGCCAATAATAATTGATCGTAAGTGTCACATTCACTTGACTTTCAGAAAGTTACACGTGTTTATGGCATCAAATGATTTTTTATTTCGATGTTTTATTTGTATTTTTATTAATATTATAGTCATTTATTTGTTTTTTCGTTATTTAAAACAAAAATTATGTCAATTTATATCATTTTAGTGGTTTGGCGATTTATATAACTTTGCGAAATTGCTCGAAGGAATAACTAAGAAGTATATAAAAAAACAATTTATATAATTGTAAAAAAGAAAATAAAAGTAAATTAATAATTTATTAATAAATAAACAATAATAGCCAGGTTAACATGTCAGGCAAAATAACGCCATTTTGCAGATCATTAGATACCGGTTTGGTGAGTATATGACATATGTACTGACAAAACTTCCAATAATTTAGTAAATATTAAATTTGCTGGTGACTTGATTATCGAAAAATAAATAATAATAATAAAAATAAATAAATAATAATAAAGCACAGATGTCATCTACGCACCGTGGTTTGGCGCAATTTTTTTCTAACGTCAATTTGGCGAAAACCTCGTTTCGAATATCAGTTACATATAAATTTTTTAATGATTTTCTATTACTAAAAAATAAATACCAATAAATAAAAATGTTTAATTAATAACTGTAGAACAAAACTATATAATTTAAAAAGAAAATAAAAGTAAATAAACAATTTATTAATAAATAAATAACAATAGTTGTATTACCTTATCAGGCAAAATAACGCCATTTTGGCACCAGTTAGATACCCCGTGTTGTATATAACGTCTGTGCCAATAATAATAATAATATAAAATTGGAATTCATGCGTTGTCAGAAGTTAGATGATGTGGCAATTAGATAAAAAGAAAAAGAAAAGAACTAAAAAGAAAAAAATTGTCATTCAAAATTAGTCTGACAAAATTTTCAGATTCATTTTTTTAACCTAACGCAAGAGATAATTCGCCAAATATTGTATCAATTATAAAATTTCACAATAAATTATACTTTAAACATTACAAATATTTATTTCAGGTTTAAATTAAGTATTTTCGTTTTATAATATTATGTCTCATTAAAAACTTTTTTTTATTACATATCACTATTTTTTTTCCTTTATTTGCGATGTATTTGTATTATTTTCTAGCAGATATAGCGATACCAATTCTTTAATCAACAAACTTTTTGCCCAAAAATGAACACTGGCAACCCTTTTGTCGAAAATATCAATAAAATACGAAATTTACTATCAAAAATCATAGTTTACCTCTGTATATTTGACTCATAAACCACCGGGGGAATATTCTCCATCGAAAGATACAATTTGCAAATAAATCCACCGGGTAGTTTTTGAAAACACTCGAGCGGGACTTTTAGAGCTTACTGCTTTATAATATACTAGCAGACTATGCCCGCTGCGCTGGTCCATTTTTCCAAACGAATCCTGAATCAAACGAAATTGTGAATTGCCTTCTATTTTAAAGCAATAAAGACCATCACCTGGAATGTCCTTCCGCAATTTCCTTGCTGAAAACGATGCGAACTTCATTGAGATATTATACTATCTTATGCCTTGGACAAAATTTGGGCAATTAAGAAACAACTCTTTTAGTTGATCATTTAAAGTAGAGTTTGGTACGGAAATGAGACAGTTATGGCAACCGGAATTAAAATATTCTCTAGTCATCACACTGTTAAATTAGAGAGCATTTTACAATGATTGCAGAGATTGATTTTTGAACTTTAAGAACATTCGGATTGTTCATTTTCATTTGTTTGTTCTTGAACTTCCAGCATCTCAACTTGCGCTTAATGTGGTTCTGGTAGCTTAAATTCAATCTCATTACATGTTACATTATATTTTTTAATAAACTTCCTCTTCTGACAGGTCTGCTACTGTTTTCCATATGTCTATTCCAGCAGAGTAAATAGAATCAAAAACATAGATCACAAACCAATAGGATAAAAGGACAACAAACCAATAGGACAATACGGCAACAAACCGGCGTGCTTTTACAGTAAAGCATGTTGAAAAATATTTTGATGAGAGATGGGACACATTTAACCTAAAATTTAAGTATTTTACTCAACAATCATAATGTTAACTGCTTTTTATATAATTTACATTTAAATATAAAACTCTACTTTCAAATGTGCTCATACACTTAAAAAACACTATTGTTGTGAGCGTTGTTCGGGATTATGTCACTCTCCTGCCTTTTTAACTTGAAATCGCTTTGTTTGGCGCCAGGGTAATAAACGAATAGAATGCAACGCATAAGTTTATTCATTTTTACAATTACTTCTGCCAGTTTCCCTTGTAAGACATATATATATATGTATAACAATTTATTTATGTATTTATATTATTATTATTATTATTAATTACAAATTAGGTACTACTTGATTATCCCGTCGACCAATTTCGCCAAATTATACAAATCTCCAAACTATTAGCCCAATTACGCAAATGACATAATTTTTATTTTAAATAACGAAAGAAAAAATGAATTAGTAAAATATTAATAAAAATAAAACGTCGAAATAAAAATCACTTGATGATGTAACAAATACGTGTTAAGTGTTTAACGTCAAGTAAAATTGACATTTACGATCACCCATTATTGGCATTTAATTTTATAGTTTGGTGATATTTTTTTGGTCAACGGGATAATCAAGTAGAACCACAAATTATTTTTATTCGTCTTTAAAAGTAGATAATAGCTCTTTTTTGTAATGTATAAATATCATAAATATTGAAAAAAAAAATGCTTATATGTATATGAAAAGTAAATAGGTTGCCAGTAAATATACATAAAATTCACTTCACTCACCAAGGCCATATTCTCTATCTCGCCAAAGCCCATATAGTAAAAATATACCAAATGCTCTTCAATCTGTTTTCTGATACTAAGTAATCACAATAATGTAAATGACTGTTAGACACAGATATCATATACGTACCGGGTTTGGCGCAATTTTTTTCACGCCCATTTGGCGAAAACATCGTTTTCGAATACCAGTTACATATATATATATTTAAATTATTTTCTATTATTTTAAAAGGAAATAACAATAAATAGTACTACTTAGTTATCCCGTCGACCAAAAATCTATCGCCAAACTATAAGATTAAATGCCAATAATGGTTGATCGTACATGTCACGTTCACTTGACTTTAAGCAAGTTACACGTGTTTGCATCATCAAGTGATTTTTATTTAGACGTTTTATTTGTATTTTTATTAATGTTATACTAATTTATTTATTCTTTCATTATTTAAAAAAAAAATGTCAATTTGTATAATTTGGCGATTTATATAATTTGGCGAAATTGGTCGATGGATAACTAAGTAGTACCCAATAAATAAAAAAAATGTTTAATTATTATCTATAGAACAAAACATTTTATATAATTGTAAAAAAGAAAATAAAAGTAAATAAACAATTTATTAATAAATAAGCAACATTAGCCGGGTTACCATGTCAGGCAAAATAACGCCGATTTGGAGCCCATTAGGTACCATGAAGCATGAAGCGTATCTGTGCAACCAAAACTTCCAATAATATAGTAAATATGCCATTTGGCGGTGACTTGATTAGCGAAGACTGTAAAATAAATAATAATAATAAAAATAATAACAATTAATAAATAATAATCTATATATATAAAAGAAAGTCTGGATTTTGTATTAATCAACGCGCAGCCAAAACTACTGAACCTAAAATCTTGAAAATCGGGATAAAAATACTTCTTATGATATAGAGTGCCGCTAAGAAAGGATTTTCCAAAATTCCAACACTGAGGGGGGTAAAAAAGAGAACGAATTAAAAAAAAAATCCTTAAAAATTTGATTTTATTGTTATTTTTCAATTGATAACATATTTCGGCGTATTTTTATATGCTGAATCGAATGGTAGTAACTAAATTCTTTTAAGCCCAATAGTTCGAGAGATATCTCATATTTTTCTAATTTGGCACTACCTTTGGCGCCAAAACCTGAATTTTTCAAGTGATAATTTCTAAAACTCATTCTTTTCATTCTGTTACTATAGAAAGGGAAAAAATTCAAATTGAATAATTTTTTAACCAATCCTTTTGGTTAAATAAAAACAACTTCGTCAATTAGAAAAAAAAATTCAAACGCCTCAACAACTAAAACTAAAAAAACAAAACAAAACTGTGGTACTTTTTCGTTCTAATTTTCATCGCGATACCATGCCAAAATGTATGGTATCGCGCCATTTATTTCAACCCTAATCGTGCAAACGATTTTTATTGCAAACTGTGCTACACGTTAACATTTGCTAATTACTGAACGTGAATATTTTTATGCAGGAATTTTTAATGATGGAATTTATTTTATTCCATCTTAATCTCGCAAAACTTTTTAATTTGTTATTTTTTGAATAGAAAATATTTATTACTGATACTGATATAGATTTCACCATTTCGCAGTTATCTGATGATGAGGAAGCTACAATAAAATTATTTCAGAAGTTAGGAATTATACATATAAAAATGTTTTGTTCAAAAAACCATGAATGTCTTCATTGAAAGAATGAAATGTTTACTGCAATGTGAGACATACGTATTACGTACGCCATGCTTCAGCAGTAAAAGACATTTACATTTTCAAGACTGCAGTTTAAATCGACTATATTTTATTACTTGCAAAATATTTATTTATTCTTATATTTTAAGTATTTATTTTGGTACCCGTCGACCAATTTCGCCAAACCACTCGCCAAATTATACAAATTGACATAATTTTAATTTTAAATTACGAAAGAACAAATAAATTAGTATAACATTAATAAAAATACATTTAAAACGTCGAAATAAAAATCACCTGATGACGTAAATACGTGTAACTTGCTTAAAGTCAAGTGAATGGGACATTTACGATCAACCATTATTGGCATTTAATCTTATAGTTTGGCAATAGATTTTTGGTCGACGGGATAACCAAGGAGTACCATTATTTTTATTGATATAAAAAATGGTAGGTCAAAAGTCTGCAATTTCAAAAGTTATATTTTTTAAATGCTAATTTTTTTGGCACAGATGTCATATACGCGATTTTTTTCTAACGACAATTTGACGAAAACATCAACAGCATAAACAACAACATCCGGGTTACCATATTAAGCAAAATAACGACACTTTGGTGCCAGTTAAGTACCCGTTGCGTATGTCACATTGACGTCAGAAAAAAAATCGCGCCAATATGGGGCTATATGACATTTGTGCCATTTTTTTTTTATCAACAAAATTATTTTTTTTTTTCAAATGTATTATTTCATTTTTGTGCCAAATATTACGCCAGGTGGCAATGGTGTTGGCCTAACAGGGAAATACCAAAACAGTTACTGAATTTATTTCAAATGTAAAGAAAAAAGGTTTAATGAGCAATAAATATTGTAAATATGACTATAACTCAGATTCTACTGAACAGAATTTTGTAGAACTTGCACTGTTAAATAGTAAATTTGGTTTATAAATGGTTTAATGTAAAAACGATCATTCTAAGTTGCTACGGGAGTTCTAAAATTAGGTGAACTCGATTATGAAAGATTTCAAGTCAACTAATTAAATGCACAGTAAGTTAGATAATATTTCAGGGATTTTTTCAGTATTTATCATATCATTCTGTATTGTTTAGTTACGAAGCTATGAAAAAAAAAATTCTCAGTGGTATAGTAAAGAAAATTGGAAGATATACGCCACAGAGATAGGGTATACTAGAGAGTATATATGCTATAGTTATGGAAGTTGAGCTGAGTTCCTTAAAAAATTCAGAAGTGGTGCATTATATACCTACCCCTACCTCGCAGTGAGTTCTATAATCAGGTTAACGCGATTATGAAAGTTATATTTAACTATCTCAGTATAGTATATATAATGCAAAGAGAAATTTCATTCCGGCCGCTTATATCTTGAGTTCTGCTGAATAGATTTTGACGGGACTTACATTGTTAGTTAGATAATTTTTCAGAAAAGATGTTAGTATAAAACATAACGTTCTACGTTGCTTAGTTAAATAATTATGGGGAAAGTTCTAAATCAGATGAACCCAATTTTGAAAGATTTGCTTTTTTTAAAGGTTCCACTGAATGAATTTTTATGGGATTTAAACTGTTAATAAGATCATTTTTAGGGAAGGTTTCGGTATATTTTACAGTTTAAAAGATTCTGCTAAGTGGGTTACGATGCAACTTGATCCGTTAGTTAATTTTTCAGTGAATGTTTTAGTATAAAGCACATATCATTTGCTGTTGCTTGGTTGTTATGTTTTTTTATTGTAGAATTATAGATAAAAGTTCTAGAACCAGGCGAACCCAATTATTATGAACGATCAGCCTTTTCAATAAGTCTAATTAACAGATTCTGATGAGACTTGCATTGATAATTTTTCATGAACGCTTTTAGTATATTACCTATTGTTCTATTGTTCTTTACCGAATCCTACACTAACAGATCAACTAAAGAAATTGGTCCTTAACAGTCTAAATTTTGTATGACTCAATAAAAGATATAATAGTGTAATGACATTCATATTGCTTTCAGCAATTCGGTTGGATACACCAGGTAAATGTCCATATTGTTTTGAAACGCATGATCAAATTCACAGATATATTTTGTTTCATTCAAGATTTCTTTAGAAAAACCGACCAGCGTAGCGGGCGAAGGCGGCTAGTAATAATATAAAACTGGAATTCAGACGTTAATTTATGCGCTTTTAAATATCTAAGATTAGTCCAATATCTTTTAAAATATTACCTAACAGAGCGGAAAATATGAAGAAATAACGAATTTAAAACGATTTGCAATTTTTTTTTTAGCAAGTAATTTTTAATTCAAAATGTTGAATTTTTGGCACAGATGTCATACTGTCATGACACGATTTTTTTCAGACGCCAATGTTATATACGCAACGGGTACTTAACTGGCGCCAACGTATCGTTATTTTGTTTCATATGGTAACGCGGATGTTGTTGTTTATGCTGTTGATGTTTTCGCCAAATTGGTACGGATATGACATCTGTGTAGAATTTTTTTATAGTAATAACACATGATTGCATAAATTTCCTTAAGAATAATTTTCAGTTCCTAAATTTTGAAACTGTGAATTTTCCTGTACGTGAAATTGGCGTTATGGCCAAAGAAATCATTATCCTTATCCTTATAATATTATAAATGTCAATGTGTGTCCGAATGTTTGAATGAAGTTAGCATCTAAACGAATGAATTAATGCTTTTGTATTTTTGTATATAGATGGATTACAACCAGGAAATGAACATAGGGTATATTTAATTTGTTTTATTCAAATATTTTGCTTAATAATCCAAAATTTCATTATTTTTCATACACAATGAATTGACATTTTTCCGATAAAATTTAACCATTTTCCTTTTTTCGTTGCCAAAAAATAAAAATTTAGAATAATAATTTAATTTCTAATTGAAAGATGAAAACGGAAATTTTCAAGTATTTTAAATAATACAAGGTGCATGAATTTTGAGTAAGTGCGGAAAGAAGGAAAATATGACGTCATATAAGGAAAATATAAAACAGATATGCTTTGATGTTGAAATAAAATGAGATTGTGTTATGGTATTAATTCTTATTATTTAAAGAAAATTGTTATCAAGGTTTACGGTTTATCGTCTGCGCACGGTTAACATAAAGATTTAAATTTCAATTTAAAATTTAAAAAAGAAAACTTTTGAAGCGCAAATGGATAGCAAATGTCAATGATATGCATAGTAGAATTAGCAAATTCGAAAATGACGTAATGATTAGCAGCAAACATGTATTTTCATTCTTAAAAAGTAAAAAAAAATTAACTAGATAGAAAGGTTATGTTCTGTAATCGGGTTCGTAATCAATTTGCTTTTTTTAGAGAAATAAATTAGGTGCAAAAGTAAATACATTGTTGTAAACAGGTTTGTTTTTTGTGTGGTAAAGACTTAATAATATTCCAGATGGCCAATTCTTCGCCCACCTTTGATGATAAGTATGATTGTAAAACATATACAACAGTATCATCCGATAATTTTCTTGGCACGGATGCCATATACGCACTTGGTTTGGCGCGATCTGTTTTTGATACCAATTTGGAGAAAACATCGTTTTCTAATACCAGTTACATGTATATTTTTAAATTATGTTCTATTACTTAAAAAAGGAAATAACAGTAAATAAAAAAAAGTTTCATTAAGAACTATAAAACAAAGCAATTTATATAATTTTAAAATAAAATTAAAGTAAATAAACTATTTATTAATAAATAAACAACAATAACTGGGTTACCATGTCAAGCAAAATAGTCTATGTTGGCGACAATTAGGTACCCCGGTGCGTATATGACATATTTGCCATTTTCTTATTACTTCACGATATAAACAGACATACTGGTTCAGCGTATAAACCTATGTTATGTCAATGACCTTATAATAAAGAAATACATTAAATTACCCATACTAGCCGCCCTTGGCGACCAGTTTGGTTTCCCTTAAAATTTACGTTTGGGAAAGCATGCTAAGCATTGTATCCTTTTATTTTTATTCATAATTTAATTTACTTGGACTCCCTTAACCCTCTCGCTGCGCAACCCGAGATTTCCTCGTGCAACGTAAAAGTAGTAAAATTTTCGCAATCCGAGATTTCCTCGGGGATTCATTTTTCCCACTGGTGACTATTTTTTATTTCGACTCGGACCACTTTTTAAATACAAAAAAATTCATATAGACTTTAACAACATCTACAAGAGAAATATACTGCAAAATTGATCTTCTTACAATAGTGGTGCGATACTATAAAAATAGTCTCCATTGACAGTCCTGATTTCGCCTAATTTCTAATATCATAGCCCATTTAAGATCTTGAACTCTTTTACAAAAAATGTTTACATATTCAAACTCTAAGCTATATATCGATATGAAATATCTAATAAAAGAATGCGTGATTTTTTAACCTATTTTGATATAAAAAAATACGCAGCGAGAGGGTTAAATATAATTAATATAATCCCTTAAGCTAATATTAGTTTTTGTTGCATTAAAATATTTCAATTTGTTAATTTTCTGTAAGCAAGTAAGCCCTATTGGTTTACAATGGAAGTCTATGGGAATTTGTCGAATTATTAGAGATATCGCCAAGTTCGCGTCACTTTTGGCGGCAGAATACGGTCCCCTACGGATACCCCCCTTATAGGTATAGAGATGCATTAAATGCTGTTTAATAACCAATGAGATGCTTTTCATATGGGCGTTGCCATTAAACAATTAACAAATAATTGCGATTTATGTGCTACGTATGATAGCGTAATATATATTTATATATATAGATTGTCTCTCATAAAATGTGATAAACAATTGGTTTATTATATATTTTTTTTTAATTATCGGAAGGGAAATGCTTTGCTTAATTAATTGATTTCTTCTTTTTATAATACGTGGACGACGTCACGGGTAACAGCTAGTATTTAATAAACAATAATACTTTCAAAAAAAAAAAAAAAAAGGATAATATTCATTGATCTGAGTTGGAGTCTATAAAAATCACATGCTTCAGTAGTTACGGTGAAAAACTTTTTAAAAAGTATGAAATTATGAACAGATGTCATATCCGCGGCCGCCATCTGGGATTTTTTCTTGGCGTAATAACCCCTTTTCCGCCAAGTAATAAATGTCGCCAAGCAGCGATTTATGTGCATGAAAGGCTTAACGAAAATAAAATGTAAAACATCGTCAACAAAATATCGCAAAGAAATCTCAAAACATCCAAGATGGCGTCCGCTTGAATATACAGCATCTAAGCCTGAAAGGATTTTACAATATGTCTGTGTGGCAGAAATTCAAATTAAAATTTAAATATTTGATTCCATTTTTTAAATATTAACTGATATCTATATAATTTATAATCGAATTATTTCTCCTGTAAATCACATTATATGGATTAAATAGTTAAATTTAAAAAAAAAAAAAGAAAAAAAATGTAATTCAAAATTAGTCTAATCAAATTTTCAGATTCCTTTTTTTTAACGTAAGGCAGGCGATAATTCGCCAAATATTGTATCAATTGTAAAATTTCACAATAAATTATATTTTAAGCATTACAAATATTTATTTCATGTTTAAATAAAAAATTATGTATAATATTTTATAATATTATGTCGTATTAAAACTTTTTTTGTTGTCTTTTTAAATTAAATATCAGTATTTTTTTTTCATTTATTTGCGAGGAGATTGTCTAACGGATATAGCCATTTCAATTCTCTAATCAACAAAATTTTCACCAAAATATAATCACTGGCAACCCTTTCCTTCAAAATATCAATAAAATACGAAATTTACTACCAAAAATCATAGTTATCCCTGTATATTTGAATCATAAACCACCGAGGGAATATTCTCCATCGAATGATACAATTTGCAAAAAAAATCCACCGGGTAGTTTTTGAAATCATTCGAGCGGAACTTTTTGAGTTTACTGCTTTATAATATATATGATATGATGATATGATATGATACTAGCAGGTTATGCCCGCTGCGCTGGCCAATATTTCCAAATGAAATTTGGATCAATCAAAATGTGGAATTTTAACTTGTTTTATAAACAATATGGACCTTCAGATGGACCTTGCTCATTGCTGAAAACGATGCGATATAAAATATTGTTTTAAGTCTAAACTTTCATAATCAGGTTCACTTAATTTTTTTAACTTTTTCTGTTGCTCTATAACTAAGTAACGATGAACAATATGTATACACTAAAACCTTTCCAAAATTATTACCTAACTAATTGTGGTATATCCTATCAAAGTATTATAAACAATCGGAATGAAATGCAAATTTCCGTTTTAAATATTTAGTAGATTATGATGATGCGATTTTGTGTAATAGAATTAATTCATCATGAAATTTTCGCTTCAAACATAAAAGATGCTTTCAACATTATAGCTAATACACCAATAACTGAAGTATCCGATTACGAAAGGTTAACTTGGATTCTCATGATCAACTACCCAAAGAAAAGTGAATATGTGGCTTTTGTGATAATTTTATGTTATCCAGGCGCAGGTAATCAACAAAGATTGCTTTCATACCATATTCTTATTTTATTATTTTCATTTAAAATACAAACCTTTTTCACTCATTTCATTTAACCCTTTAATTCTCGCTCACGTCATATTCACGAGCTGTGTCTGTTATTCAGATTGTTTGATTCCCACCAGTTTTATAAAATAGTTAAATTGGCTATATTTTAGTATCGTTTTACCTGTCATTAAATAAGGAGAATATTTCTTTTTCATAAAAGTGGTTCCAATAAGAAATTTGACTTTTCAAACCGTAATTTAATTCGAGCGTTAAGGGGTTAAAATGCATGCATTTAAAATGCATGCCTTACACTAATTTCATTTAAAAAACTGAAAAGATAAACAATAACAGGAAATAATTCCATAATTAAAAACAAAGAATTATTTTTGATTTATAAGCACAAAATGTAACAACTGCTACTGCCAATTTTAAAAATGTCACTGGCGAGATATGCGCACGGCTGTTATAAATGTACCCATTTTTTCTTCTTATCGAGGAGCAGATTATAAATCGCCAAATATTATTCCATTTCTAATCTCCTTCATTGAAAATAATTTTTAAGTTGTTACAAACAATGCTTTCATATTTAAAACTTTCATTGGTACTACTTAGTTATCCAGTCGACCAATTTCGCCAAATTATATAAATCGCCAAATTATACAGATTGACATAATTTTTATTTTAAATAACGAAAGAACTAATAAATTAGTATAACATTAATAAAAATACAAATGAAACGTCGAAATAAAAATAATTTGGTGACGTGAACATGTGTAACTTGCTTAAAGTCAGGTGAATTTGACATTTACGATCAACCATTATTGGCATTTAATCTTATAGTTTGGCGATAGATTTTTGGTCGACAGAATATCTATGTAGTACCTTTTCGTTTTACAATGCTAATTTCTCAGTAATTTTTCTCCTTTTACATAAAATCTCTATTTTTTTTTTAACTAGGGGGCTCGGCTCCCTACGAGCTACGCTCGCCAACCCCCGTCCAGACACCGTAGACTCTAAATGCACGCTAATTTGATCGGCTTTAAAAAGATTTCGAAAGATTGAATTATAATTTAAAAAACAATGGCGATCTCTCTATAAACGGTATATAATATTCAACGCTATATAATATTCATTTCTCTTTGATTGGGGAAATTTAACGCCAAATCCGTTGCGGTACTACTTGATTATCCCGTCGACCAATTTCGCCAAATTATATAAATCGCCAAACCACTCGCCAAATTATACAAATTGACATAATTTTTATTTTAAATAACAAAAACAAATAAAAAACAAATTAATTAGTACAACATTAATAAAAATACAAATAAAACGTCGAAATAAAAATAACTTGATGACGTAGACACGTGTAACAACATTTCAAAATAAGCTAATATAAAAGGAATTAAGTAAACAGAGTCTTTGTCTCCTGGTATTTTTTAACAAAGTGAAAAGAAAGTTCTTTTAAATGAGACATTTTAAATTAATCGTTTTTAATCTGACGTAATTTTGACCAAACTATTCTTTCTCTTTTTAATATTTACGTGAAAATACCTGTGTTAGAAATTAAATATTATTTGCGCTTTCCTAACAAAAATAGTTGAAAAGTATCCTCTTAAAATATCAAATAAATGTCTAGCGCAATTTCTAAATTTAAACCGTTTCGCAATATTATTTTGTGATCATTTTATGTAATAACTGTAATGTGATGTAAATATGACGTAATTTCTCCTATTTAAGACTTCTAGCGCATGTTAATAAATTTATTGCTTTACAAATTCCTTTCTCTCTTAAAATTCACGAGTAATTATAGTTTTTATGACATAATTTTTAATAAGTTCCTGCTTTTTGTACATAATTATTTAATTCTAATTCCAAATTTTTTTTTCTGTTTATAATAGTCACGTGTAAATAAATTTTTAATTTATTTACACGTATAAATATATATATTTTTTAAAGCAAACATTATTGCTTCTGCTGTTTATACAGTTGGCAACAGTTTAAATTAATATCACTTTCTAAAATCTGTTAAAAACTATCTCTAGAAATGCTGAAAATCTGAATTTAAAATAGAAATAAAACCTCAAAAAATTAGTCAAAATAAAAAAATTAATGCAATCTGCACTCCGGCAAATTCTAACGCATAAAATGATCTAAAAATGATTAAATTCTTATGAACAGTTTTTGCTCCTATAAAACTTTTTTAGTGGAACGATTTTGTCCAACTTTAGCATTAAATATCTCTTAAAATAATTGTTGGATCTGAAAACTGTCTGCATCAGCGTGTTTATCAAACATTTATGTATAATACTACCGATTTTCATATTTTTGTATGCATTATTTTTCTTAATATTAACGAAGAAAGACCTCCGGTCACAAAAAATTCAAAACCGGCGGCGGTGACAGCGGTAGTTACATTTTTTTAGAATAGAGAGATACTACTTAGTTATCTCGTCGACCAAAAAACTATCGCCAAATTATAAGATTAAATGCCAATAATAGTTGATCGTAAATGTCACATTCACTTGACTTTAAGGAAGTTACACGTTAAACACGTGTATCTTTGACACTTCGGGGCTCTCTGACAATTATAATCTGACGTAATTTTCACCAAACTTTTCTTTCTCTTTTTAATATTCACGTTGTTGCTGATAATATTTTGATTATTTACACCTACATTACTCGCCTACCAGTAACGAAGTTACGTTCTTTGAAAGCATGGTAGGATGTAATGGTATTAATATATACTGATGCAATTATACACAGAAATACAAATTATATACAACAAAAATAAATAAATAAATACATTGAAAACATAGTGAAATTCTTGAGTAAACATTAAACAATAATTAAAAATATAATAATAAAGTAATATAATATATTAAATAGATCAGGAACAGTCAATAACGTCATTAAAACGAACTGGAAGTTTCACTTGTCTTCCACAGCGTGTCCGTTTCTCAGATTGCTCGAATTTTTCACTTGGCACAGCGCTGTGCGTCGCCGTTGTCTTTGGAGTCTGACTGTTCATGGGAACTGATGTATGATCAGTCTTTGAAGTAGGAGGCAGTATTTTGTTATCGGAAAGCTACAACGTATAGGCAGGTTTTAATCTGTCTACGGAGATGTTAATTTGTTTTCCTTTAATTAATAGTTGAAAATATTTTGGAGTTCTTTGCAACACAAGAAATGGTCCTTCATATGGAGGTTCTAATGGTTTTTTGACTCTGTCAATATGTAGAAAAACATGACAGCATGTATACAAATCTTTTGGTATAAAAATGTTTTGCTTGCATTTGAGTTTGGACGTATAGGGGTTCAAGAGAGCCATTTCTTTTCGAAGGTTATTTACAAAATCATCAGTAGATATTGGCGATTTCGATTCTTCAAAAAATTCACCAGGTAATTTGATAGTTTTACCATAAACCATTTAAGCAATTGTATACTTACAGTCCTCATGTAGAGCAGCTCGCAAACCCATAAGAACTATTGGTAATGTCTCTGTCCAACGCAGAGAGTTATGACACCTAATAGCTGATTTTAAAGTACGATGAAGGCGTTCAATTTTACCATTACATTATAGATGGTAAGAAGTCGTGTGTTTCAACCGTACACCACATAATGAGGTTAAATTTCGAAGTAATTCAGAATTAAACTGCTTTCCTCTATCAGTAACGACACAAGAAGGTACTCCAAAACGAGTAATCCAATTTTCGTAAAAAGCTTTTGCAACACTTTCGGCAGTGATGTTTTGTAAGGGTACTACTTCCATCCAAGAGGTAAATCGGTCAATATATGTCAAACAATAAATATATCCATTAGAAGGTGAATAGGGCCCAATTAAGTCAATGTGCACTACACTAAATCTTTCATCTGGAGCTTGAAATTGTGCATATTCTGTTTTTGTATGTTTAGTGATTTTATTTCTCTGACAGTTGAGGCAAGTTCGATCCCACTGGCTAACATCTTTTCTCATTTCTGGCCAAATAAATCTTTTAACCATTTCCTTTACAGTGGCTCGAATTACAGAGTGAGCTAAACCATGAATTGTATTAAAGAATCTCATTCGAAAGTCTTTGGGTATGAACGGTCTAATATTCGAAGTAGATGTATCACACCACAAAGATTTCCCTGATGGAAGTTGATGCTGTTTAAAACATAATGATTTGGTATGTAATTTAAGCTGATGAAACTCATCGTCATTTATTTGTTCATCTGCTGTTTGGTCATAATCAATGAAAGGAGAATCGATGTTTGCGATTCTAGATAACGTGTCTGTAACTACATTTTCTTGACCGCTTATATGCTGTATGTTAGTTGTAAATTGGGCGATATAGTGTAGATGTCTTAATTGCCTGGGAAGAGCTTTATCATTTTTTTGTTTAAAAGCAAATATTAATGGCTTGTGATCGGTGAAAATTGTAAAATTACGACCTTCAAGTAAGTGCTTGAAGTGTTTGATAGATAAATATATACCTAAAAGTTCTCGATCATAAGTGCTATAATTCCTTTGAGCATCGTTAAGCTTTTTTGAAAAAAAATGCGATTGGTTTCCATCCATTGGTTTCGTATTGTTGGAGAACTGATCCAATAGCCCAATCAGAAGCATCCGTGTGAAGTTCCAGAGGGTAATCTGAATTGGGATAGGCCAGCAATGCTACTTGAGCAATATCTTGTTTACATTTTTCAAAATATTGTTTGGTTGCATCGGTCCATGGGATTTTTCGACGATCATTTTTGGTTGCTCCTTTTAAAAACTCATGAAGGGGAGCTTGAGTTTTTGAGGCATCTTTAATGTAATTTCGATAGAAATTTAACATCCCTAAGAACGAACGGAGTTCGTGAACCGTTTCTGGTAATGGGTATTCTAAAATTGCTTTTACTTTTTCAGGTAGAGGTTTCGACCCTTCAGCAGATATTTGATAACCTAAAAGTCTATTTCAGGTACTCCCAAAACTGATTTACTGATATTAATTCGGACACCATATTTATCTAAGCGTTGGAAAACTATTTTAAGATGTGAGCGATGTTCTTCCTCACAAGAAGAGGCAATCAGCACATCATCTAAATAGGGAAATACAAAATCTAAGCCATAAAAGACTTCATTGATAAATCTCTGAAATGTTGCAGGGGCATTTTTAAGCCTAAAATTCATCACATTGAATTGGTACAAGCCAAAAGGTATGATTATTGCAGTTTTTGGTTTGTCTTCGTCTGCCACAGGAATATGAAAATAAGCCTTACAAAGATCAATTTTACAAAATATAGTTTTATTAGTTAAAATATGTTGAAAATCTTGAATTCTAGGGATTGGATACCTATCGGGTATAGTTATATCATTTAACCTTTGATAATCGCCGCATGGGCGGAAAGAACCATCTTTTTTGACACTATATGATGAGGACTTGCCCATCCTGAATTGGAGGGACTAATGATGTTATTTTCTAGCATATATTGAAATTCTCGTTTTGTGATTTCCAAACGATGATGGTCTAATTGTCTAGCTTTAGAATATACAGGTTGTCCTTTAGTTACGATATGATGTTTTACATTGTGCTTTACATTGGAAATAAGAAAATTAGGTTTAGTGATACTGGGATACATATAAAATAAATCAGAATATTTACACAAGCTACTCGTCGTATTTACACTTTCATCCTCAGAGATGGATGCAACGTCACCGTGAACTGCAAGGTTAGTTACACCATCAATTAATTTTCTATGCTTAATATCAATTAATAAATGGAATTTGTTCAAGAAATCTGTTCCTAAAATAGCTTTGCTAATTTTTGCGACAACAAATGGAAATTGGAAATCATGACGCAATCCTAGATCTAGAACTAAAATTTCTGTACCAAAAGTTCCAATTTCAGTGCTGTTTGCTGCGTATAATTTATAATCACTAAGAAATTTGTGTTTGTTGGTATGAGGAATTAGGATTACATCTGCTCCACTGCCATCTATAAAACGTAAACCCGTTTTTTTGTCTTTTACAAATAGACGGAATTACAAATAGACGGCAATCTTCATTATTTGCAGCAGCAGAGCTTACCGCTAAATCTACTGCTGAGTGAGGTTCTCCGAAAACTTGTTTTTCCAAGCACATGGTGCTTTACATTTATCAGGGAAACACTTTTCACCAAACATAAAATGAAAATAACAGTACTTACCTGCAGGATTAAAACGTTTGCGAGATTTACTGCGATCATAAGAAAATCGACCCTTACTTCTTGATCGAGGGCGCGAATTTCTAGTGACACTCAGATTTTCCAGCTTAGTATCCAAAGCTGCAATTTGTTGTCGTAATTCACTGATAGCATCAGCCCCTGATGAAGAAAAATTGCTTGCGCAATACAGTTCTTGTTTAGGTTGCATTTCTACTATACGATCGGCCATTAGTGCTAGCTTTTCTATGTCCTCATCACTAAGCAATAAAATATTGCGTACAAAATCAGGCATTTTTTGTAAGAATAGAGTTTTAAGGACTTTATAGGAAACTCCATCGGTAATCGCATCTTTTGTAATAGGTGGCTGGGTTTATTATCTCCTAACTCAATACCCGTCAACAATCTTTGTAGACGTTTATTCTCACTTTCTTTGAAAGTGTTAAGAAGTCGCTCTTTAGCAGTAGTATATTTAGTTGCACTTGCACCACTTATTATATGCCACAAACTTTCTACGAATTTTGGCTCTAATTGCGAAACTAAATAATTGAACTTTGTTTCCTCGGCAGTGATTCCACAGATAGAAAATTGCGCTTCCACTTGAAAAAACCAAATTTCTGGTTTTTCTGCCCAAAATGGAGGTATTTTAACACTTACTTTCGCTATTTCATCTTTAGACGTTGATTGTTCTATAGTGGCCGGCATTATATCGCGTACAAGGTCACCAATTGTAGGAGTAGCTGTTTCTCAGAAGGTTTATTGCGTGAGTGCTTTAAATGCTAATAATGCTTTCAAATCTATTAATTTAAATAATATCTAACACTTTTAAACTACTACTACGTTTTACTAATTTAAATAATATTTAGTAACATTTACTAATTTAATATCAGAAAGCTTTTATTGACATTTTCCGTTGAACACCAAAATAAAAAATATCTTTTTAAAACAACTTCTTTTCTGTTACCAGATGCATGACACTATATTTGTTGCTGATAATATTTTGATTATTTACACCTACAATAGAACCAATTCGTACCGCAAAAAAAAAATTAAAAACGAAAACAAAATGGGCGTTTGAAGAAGAAAAAAATCCATAACTCCGTCAATTCAAAAGATATAAAATCCCCAAGAATTTATCATGTATCTTATTAATATTGTCTACAACATCTATATAGACAAGTTTTGGATAGGGCCAATTCTTACAGCAAAAACAAATTAAAAATACATAGCGGTTGAAGAAAAAAATCATCTAAGTAAGGGTGCATTCAAATCCAAACTGCGTATTTTCTGACTCATTTTACAATTCATTTTTGCTCTCAAAGGCTTCAAATTGGTACGTTTTCTTACTCAGAAAGTATATAATGTACCGTAATGGTCGATTTTTTTATAGAGGCAGAATATATTTAAAAAATGCTGTTAAAGTGGGCAGTTTCAACCGAATTTCCCGAAGCGGATTGTGTTGGAAATATCATTGCATTAAGGATGCACTCAAATCCAAACTGCTTATTTTCTGACTCATTTTTAAATTCACTTTATCTCTCAAACGCATTTAATTGGTAGATTCGCTTATTCAGAAACTATATAACGTACCACAATGATCGATTTTTTGATAGAGGCAGAATATATTTCAAAAAATGATGTCAAAGTGGGCATTTTGAACGGAATTTCCCGAAGCAATTGTGTTATCACTTCCTTCTGGACACGATAACTTCCGCAGTTCTGCACAAATATCTTCCAAACTGATACATAAAATCAAGGGACATAAAATCTCGGTCCAGTTCGTTAATGGGCAAAAGCGGATCAAGGGGATGGAAATAGGGAGGGGTTTTGTGAAAACCGAAAAAACATCATAACTTCTTAATTTTTGTACATATCAAATCAGTTTAAAGTTTTTATTACTTCTAAAAATAGCGCCAAAAAATTCATGCATCACAGATTTTTGATAAAATTTAAAATAGGCTCAAGGGGGGCAAAAAATAGGGTTTTTGGGAGAAAAAAATTCCTTACTTCCTCAATTCTCAAGATATAAAATCCAATAATTTTATTATACATCTCCTTAATATTATCTACAACTTTTATATTCACAAGTTTTTGATAGGACCAATTTACCGCAAAAAAAAATAAAAATAAAAAAAATAAACGAAAACAAAAAAGGGGGGTTGAAGAAGAAAAATTTTCATAACTCCGTCAATTCACAAGATATAAAATCTCCATGATTTTATCTTATATCTTCTTAATATTGTCTTCAACATTTATATAGACAAGTTTTTGATAGGGCCAATTCTTACAGCAAAAACAAATTAAAAATACATAGCGGTTGAAGAAAAAAAATCATCTTATTAAGGGTGCATTCAAATCCAAACTGTCTATTTTCTTACTCATTTTTAAATTCATTTTTGCTCTCAAACGCATCCAATTGCTAGATTCTCTTATTCAGAAACTATATAATGTACAGTAATAATCGATTTTTTGATAGAGGCAGAATATATTTAAAAAATGATGTCAAAGTGGGCATTTTGAACAGAATTTCCCGAAGCGATTGTGTTTGAAACGAAAAATATTGCCCTACTGAGAAAATAATAGTTTATTAATCAAGTTTTAATTAATTGAAAGGAAAATAAAAACACAGGCCGCTTATAAATATTTTCAAAAATCACGTCAGCATGTTTCATATATTTTTTTTATTATTATTATTAAAAATGAATCTGGAAATGTGCCCGAAAATTTCGAGTTGTTGAGTATGGAAAAATATTTTTTTTAATATCGCCTTAACATGATTCTGATAAAACCAGCTATTTTATAAAAAGGAAATAAAAACTCGTCAAAAGCAGACAGATAAAACTGTTAAAGTGTATTTATATCTAATAATGATTTAGTTTTTGTTGGTGAAATTAGTATAGTTAACTTCGAAATCTACCTTTGCCTGTAGGCCGGCCGGCAGGGATTTTTTCTCTTTGATTGGAGAATTTTAAGGAAAAATCAGGTGCTGTTAAAAGATACAATGGCTGTTTTCGTCTTTGATTAAATAAAATCATTAAACATTTCAAAATAAGCTAATATAAAATGAATTAATAAAACAGAATCTTTGTCTCCTGGTATTTTTCAACAAAGCGAAAAGAAAGTTTTTTTCTGACGTAATTTTCACCAAACTTTTCTTTCTCTTTTTAACATTCACGTGAAAATACTTTTGTTAGAAATGAAATATTATTTGCGCTGTCCCAGCAATAATAATGGAAAAGATCATCTCGAAATATCAAATAAATGTCTCGCGCAATTTTTAAATTTAAACATTTTTCCAATATTATATTTTGTTCATTTTACATAATAAGTGTAATGTGACGTAAATGTGACGTAATTTCTCCTATTTAAGACTTCTAACGCATGTTAATGAGTTTATTATTTTACAATATCCTTTCTCTGTTAAAATTCACGTATAAATATAGTTCTTATGAAGTAATTTTCAATAAGTTCCTGCTTTTTATACGCAATTATTTAATTCTAATTTGAAAGTATCTTTTCTGTTTATAATTGTCATGTGTAAATAAATTTTTAATTTGAAGCAAACATTATTGTTTGCGTTGTTTATACAGTTGGCAACAGGTTAAATTAGTACAATTTTCTAAAATAAGTAAAAAATATCTCTCGAAATGCTGAAAAATTGAATTTAAAATAGAAATAAAACCTCAAAAAATGAGTCAAATTAAAAAAATAAATGAATTCTGCACACCGGGAAATTATATCGTATAAAATGATCTAAAAATTATTAAATTCCGATGTATAGTTTTTGTTCCTATAAAACTTTTTTAATGGAACGATTTTATCCAACTTTAATCTCTTAAAATAATTCTTCGATTTGAAAACTGTCTGCATCAGCGTGTTTATTAAACATGTCTCTATAATACCGCCGATTTTCATATTTTTGTATGCAATATTTTTAACGGAGAAAGACCTCCGGTTACAAAAAATTCAAAACCGGCGGCGGCGGTGACAACGTAAGTTACTTTTTTTTTTTTTAGAATAGAGAGACTCATAGAGCCGTTTCTATTCTTTAGCCAAAAGAGTTAATTTGAATTTTCTCCGTTGCTAGAGTAACGAATGTAATGTTAGCTATTTTGAGGTTTAGACGCCAAAGACACCGCCAAATTAGAAAAATATGAAAAATGTCATGAACTGTTGGACTTATAAGAATTTACTTGGTACCATTCGATTCAGCATACAGAATTACATTAAATTAGGCTATCATTTGATGCATAATTAAAATGTCCGATTTTTAAGGAATTTTTTCTCTCCCCTAGCAAAAATGCCGTTGGGGGTGATACTTTAGAAAATCCTTATCAGCGGAAGTCTATGTCATAAGAAGTTTTTTTTACCACGATTTTCAAGATTTTAGGTTCAGTAGTTTGCGCTGTGCGTTAATAAGTCCCGTAATCCAGACTTTATTTTATATACTATATAGATATGTCATTTGGCTGTGACTGGATGATAGAAAATTAGTCCTAAATCATTTGAAATATTACATAACGGAGGAGAAAATACGAAGAAAGATTAAGAAGAAATGACGAATTACAAAAGACTTATAATTTTGTTTTTTAAATGTCGAAATTTTCGATAATAATAACGCATGATTGTATAAATTTCCTTAAAAATTATCTTCATTTCCTAGATTTCAAAGCTGTGAATTTTCCTATAAATGAAATTGCCGATATGACTTAAGAAAAAATGAAATAAACAATAGATAATATTTGCTTAAAAAAATGGATAATATTCGTTGGTCTGAGTTCGAGTTTGTAAATATCACATGCTTTAGGAATTACGGTAAAAACATTTTTAAAAGTATGAAATTATTTTACAATACTTATGTGTGGCAGAAAGTGTGGTTAAGTATTTGATTCCATTTTAAAATATTAACTGATATCTATATAAGTTACAATTGAATATAAAAATGTACTCAAAAAATTATTTCGTTCACTTAAAAAAACCCCATTGTGAGAATATCCTCAAATTAATGTCACGCTTATGCATTTTTGGCTTAAAATCACATGGTTTGGCGACAAAAGTAAAATAAAAAAAATCCCTGCCGGCTCGGGCCTACAGGCGGAGGTATATTTCGAAGTTAAATGCTAAATTCATCAACAAAACTTAAATCAAAATTAGAGATAAACCCAGTTCCTTCACTAAGAATGAGCTTAAGGGAGCTAAACATTTTGTGAAAATTCTAATATACACACACGCATGTATATCGAATAGGTTTCAAAATACTAAAGCAAATTCAGAGAACCTGAAAGTGTTAAAATATATTAATGTTCCCATAGTTGGGCTTTTATCATGTTTTAAATACGTTTCTTCAAACTCACATGACGTTACATATTCACCTGCTGAGGTCCATTATATTTCCAATATGACGCAATATGTATATATATTTTTTAATTCGTCAAACTATTTATTTCATTTTGAGTTTTCATGCGGAAATCAAGCTCTAGAAAACTTATGATGTAATATTCAATTTGTTTTCAATTCGTGAAACTATTTATTTAATTTAATTTTTCACGTGAAGAATCTTACAATAGAAAAGCAATTGTTGCGGTGAGAATTTTATTGCCTTTTTTTAATTGTTGGCAACTACTATAACGAAAAATATTTATTTTTTTCTGTCATTGCTGTGTAAGAGCTGGTATTATCAGAATCATGTTAAGACGGTATTCAAAATTTTGAACCCTCCCCATTTCCATTCCCTTGGGCCGATTTTGCCCATTTTCAATCCCCGCCGAGATATTAGCCATCTCAAAGTTGTTGGCGAGTTTGAAGACGATCCGTGCATAATTGCGACTTTTATCGTGCAGGCAAAATTTAGTACATATATATATATATACATATATATATACATAAACATTTTATACAAAAACTTTTCAGGTAGGGGCGGTTTTGGGTTCCTGGGGTCATATAAGGAAAAGTTATGAAGGAATTTTTCAAAAGTCGCACCATGGTAACGACTGCAATAGGTAGTATTTCATACGAAATCTACCTAAAATCGTAAAGATACAAATAATTACACACGTGACTCAAAACTACATCTGCTTCTTTCTTCTGTAAGTCACGTGATTGGACAATTAGATAAAAATAAAAAGAAAATAAAAAAAGAAAGAAAAAGTCATGAAAAATTCATCTAATCAAATTTTCAGATTCATTTCTATAATCTAACGCAAGCGATATAGAGCCAAATATTGCGTATTAATTGTAATCTTTCTCATTAAATTAATTTTTAAGCATTACAAATATTTCCTCTAGGTTTAAATTAAATTACAAATATTTCTTTTAGGTTTAAATTTAAATATTTTCGTTTTTTAACATTATCCCTCATTTAAATATATTTTTCTTTTTTTTTTCTTTTTCAATTAAATATCAGTAATTTTCTTCATTTATTTTCTAATGCATACAGTGATTTCAATTCATTTGTTGCCAAAAAATTATCTCTGGCAACCTTTTCGTTCAAAATAACAATAAAATGCGAAATTTATTACCAAAAATCATACTTATCTCTGTATATTTTATTCATAAACCACCGCGTGAATATTCTATATTGAATGACACTATATGCAAAAAAAACAACACCGGGTAGTTTTTGAAAACACTCGAGCGGAACTTTTAGAGCTTACTGTTTTATAATATACTAGCAGGCTGTGCCCGCTGCGCTGGTCAGTATTTCCAAATAAATCTTGAATTAAGCGAAATGGTGAATTCGAACTTATATATATATATTTTTAAATGAACCTTTAGTTTGAATGTCCTTCCGCGTTGCTGAAAAGATGCGAACGCCATTGCGATATTATATTACCTTATGCACTGGACAAAATTTAGCTTTTAAGAAGCAGTTCTTTTAGTTGATTATTCACTGCGCACTTTTGGTAGGGAAATGAGGCCGTTATGACAATAGGAATTAAACTGTTCTCATATCTGATTATATTAAAATTAGAGATGCATTACAATGATTTCAGAGATTTACCATTGAACTTGAATAATGCTCGATGGTTTATTTTCGTTTGTTTGTCCTTGATCTCCTGGCCTCTCAGCTCACGCAATATGTGATTCTGGTAGCTTAAATACAATCTCACTGGATGTTAGTTATGTTTCTTAATAAACATCCTCTTGTGCTACTACTGTTTTTCCTCTTTGGATTCTTGCAGAATAAATACTGTCAAAAAAGTAATAAATTATTTGCAGACAAAGAAGATTGTTTAACTTTCATATTTAAAAAAAAAGTGAAACATAAAAATGTGTGTTTTTAAAGATGAATTGCCTAAATAAATCTAAAATGACGTCTTTTTCACTGTCTTTTCATTTTGTAGACCAGCTGAAATCATGTAACCGTTAACCCGGGAAAAAACTCGATGACTTGATCTTGTAGAAAAATAAACCTCATGCATCTAATAAAATCTTTATAATCATCCGTAATCGACGTCCTTGTGAGGGTTCACGTCAAACATTAAAACTGATACAACAATATTGTTGCACGTGCACCAGGGTTAAGGTCTGACAATGATAAATAAAGTAAGTTATACAGAAATTTTAACAATATGCATTTTGGTGAATACCTGAACCGAAAATTTATTTTGCATTTTTCTAACGAGTATAATAACACGGACAAACAAAAAAAGCCTGCTATTTTCTTTATATTTAAGAGTAAATTAATCTTCCGTCTGTTGTGTAAATAACCCTTAATTTGTTGATGTGTTTAGCTGCTAGAGTGTGCGTCAGGACAATTCACTTTATACTGATCGAAATTCCAGGTAATTTAATCCTATCTAGGCTGAAATGATAAGTCCACGGGTCAGGACAATTCACTTTATACTGATCAAAATTCCAGGTAACTTAATCCTATCTAGGCTGAAATGATAAGTCCACGGGCATTATTCCATTTGCCACCATTTAGTAATCGCTAATTTCAAAATCTGTCTAATGTTTTGAATTTTAATACGCCATCCAATATGCTAATTGGCGGGTGACACGATTCCATAAGATTAGTCCAATAGGTTCAATAAAACATTTTTTAAACAATGGTTAAGCAAAAGAAAGGGCACAGATGTCATATACTCCCCATATTGGCGCGACTTTTTACCGACGCTAATTTGGCGAAAACCTCCTTGCCATATCATCTATATCCTGGTTACCATATCAAGCAAAATAACGACACTTTGGCGACAGTTAAGTACCCGGTGCGTATATGACATTGGCGTCAGGAAAAAGGCGCGCCAATATGGGGCGTATATGACATCTGTGCCAAAGAAAGTTATGCAGAAAAAGCTAAAAAGAAATGACAAATTAGCAAGCAATATTTATTGCAAAATGTTTATTTTTTTATATAGTAATAACGTATAATTGCAGAAGTCTTCTTAACAATATTCTTATATCCTAACTTTTAAAGCAGTGAATATTCCTATAAGTGAAATCGACAATATGTTCGGCATGTTAAAAAAATAACATAATACACAATATTCAATTAATAAGTAATGATCTGAGTTCGAGGATATAAAAATCACATGCTTGAGGAAAACAAAACGCATGTTTCCACAGTAATGGTATTCCATAGTATGGTAAAAAATATTTTAAATCTTGGAAAGTAAATTATTTTAGAATATGTGTGTATATGGAAGACATTTACACTAAAATTTAAATGATTGACTATATAATTCTAATTTTACCTGCTTTTTATATAATTTACGCTTGAATATAAAAATGTACTCCGAAATGCTCTTCTCTCGGCTTATTTCACACTTTTGTCTTATTTGGCTTAAAATTGCATTGTTTGGCGACGAAGGTAATAAATAAATAGCATGTAACTCACTAATACAGCCATTTTTACAAATGTTTCCAGTTTTTCCTGTAGATCATAGGATGGGAGAATTATATAAAAATAATAATTAAATTGACAAAAAAAAAAAAAAGAAAAAAAAAGATAAAGACTAAAAAATGTAACCTAGATTGTATTTCATCAAGTTTTCAGACACGTTTTTATTAACTTGGCGCAAGCGATAAAAGAGCTAAAAAGAAAAAAAATTGCCATTCAAAATTGTCAAATCAAATTTTCAGATTCATTTTTTTTACCTATCGCAAGCGATAATTCGCCAAATATTGTACCAATTGTAAAATTTCACAATAATTTATACTTTAAGCATTACAAATATTTATTCCATGTTTAAATTAAATATTTTCGTTTTATAATATTATGTCTTATTAACTTTTTTTTGTTGTTTTTTAAATTAAATATCAGTATTTTTTTCATTTATTCGCGAAGTGTTTGTATTATTTTCAAACAGATATAGCCATCTTAATTCTTTAATCAACAAACCTTTCTCCAAAAGATAATCACTGGCAACCTTTTCGTTCAAAATAGCAGTAAAATACGAAATTTATTATCAAAAATCATAGCTATCCCTGTATATTTTCTCATAAACCACCCCGGGAATATTTCCTATCGAATGATACAATTTGGAAAAAAAATCCAGCGGGTAGTTTTTGAAAACACTCGAGCGGAACTTTTAGAGCTTACTGCTTTATAATATATATGATATGATATGATATGATATGATATGATGATGATTACAAAAGGCAACTTTTCCGCACTATTACATTTCGATTATGAATATTTTGGTTTTTTCCGACTACCCTAGTAAACATTTTTACACCATTTAAAACTTTAGAAGTTCCCGGTGTGCAGACTGCATTTTTTTTTTTTAAATTTGACTCATTTTTTGAGGATTTTTCTTCATTTTAAATTCAAATTTGAATCATTTCGAAAGATATTTTTTACATATTTATTTATTTATTTATTTATTGAATAACAAACATATTGCTTGTGTGCTTGACATAAGAGCCCGCTTATAAGTCAGAGAGAAGATAGCCCAAAAAATTTTAGAATATTTAGATCAGCTTCTACAAAAATTGATAATGGTGTATGCTTCTTAATGTTTTTTTTTTTTTTTTTTTTCTCCCGAAGTTATAATTTTTCGGCATTTGGTATCTCTTGTTGACTTAGAGTTAGATGTTTTATGAGTGTCGAAGCATCAATATTACCAGCAGCTCGCTTATTTGTATTATCTGCATATGTTAATTGATCAAGAGATACTTACCCCCTTAAATCTCTTGTTTATCGTCAATTGCTTCTGTCACACAATTCAGCTAAATCTTTTGTTGGTTTGCCTTTTTTGATATTGTACAGCTAGTACCCTCTACAGCTAATTTTATGGTACTGTTAAGCCAATGTTCATTTGTCTTAAGAAAACGAATTTTTGATCCATTGGCAGCCTCCCATTTTTCTTTAAAATCTGATTTGAAACGGCTTAACGAACATTTTAATGATTCTTGTTTATCTACCGGACATCTCGTCATTTTTATCCCACGGTACGGTATGCTATTTCTTTCTCCCAGCTTATTTTGTGTCGTCTTCAAAAATTAACGTTACCTTACAGAAGCTAGCCGTAAAACAAAGCAGTACAATTAAATATACTATAGCAATTTTTTTAATTTCTAAGCGTCGCACATTTTCAATTTTTATACCGTCGTATTGTAAAAAAAAAAAAAAAAAAAACTTTTAAATGCAATTTGTTTGAAAACTGTATCTGTATTTATTTTTCAAATATTAATTTTTTTGTAGTTTTCAGCAACATTTGTCTAATTTTGGCAACTTAAATACTCCATTTATGTAGAAAGTAAAGGGAAAATATTTAAAAAATAGCAATTATATCTTTTTTGTTGCCAATTTCTCATAACAACCAAAAGAAAATGTAATTAAATGCGCGCTATTTTGAAAAAATATAAACGAAAAATTTCTGTTAAAACATGGAGCTATTATAAACTACAGTAGAATCTCTTTTATCCGAAACTCTCGATTAACCGAAATCCATTTTTTTTTTTTTTTACTATTACACTCCTTGTGCACAAGCAGTCCTTTCCAAGCCACGAATATATATATATATATATATATATATATATACGATCATCTTTCTTAGAATTCTTTTGAATTTAACTTGAGCACCCGTAAGTTGCGGAGCGAAACGAAGAAAACGAATAAATTAGGATTTCTGAAGCTTTTGAATGTTTTGTCAAAAGGTTTGGCTTGGCAGGAGCAGCAGAAAGACTGTAATACTGGTGAACTAATAATATTTAAAACCTTCGTGATAGAGCTTCAAAGAAAAGGCAATCGAAACTGCGACAAACAAAACATTATTTCAAACACCTGTGAAATATGTTAAAGGTACTCAATTTCAAAATTAAAATTCTGGCAATTTGATCTTGTTTCTATTTTCCTATTGCTTTATATTTTATTAAGCACTTGTTAATATAATAAGAAATAACACATATATTTCTTCTTAAGCTTAAAGTGGAAACATTCTCGAATATCCGAAAATTTCGATTATACGAAAGAGGGTCGGTCCCAATTCCTTCGGATAATCGAGGTTCTACTGTATATTTAATTTTAAGTAACTATAGACGCTTTCAGTGTGACGCCAGTCATGACGTTTTGGTTGTAAACTGACTCCAAACAAATGGTTGCTATGCGTCATTTCTTTTTAAATATAAATCGTGGAAAATGTTACCAGTACATATCAAGTATTAAAACACTTAGATGTGAGATATAGATATAAGACTGCAACACAAAAAACAAAATAGAAAACACCACATAGCAATCGTTTGCTTGGTGTCAGTTTCCAACCGAAACGTCATGACTAACGTCACGACTGAAATCGTCTATATTAATGTTACAAACAAATGAATACCTATGAAGAGTGAATCGTAAATGTAGAATTCTTAAGCGGATGCGAATGACGCCATTTTACATAAAATAAAAGTGTGTGCTTTAAGTCTTAAAATTGAAATACGTTTTGTATTAATTATATCTACCCTATATATATAAAATCCTAATGAAACGAATTCAAGAAACGGAAGTATGAAACGGAAGTATGAATCGACTGATTAAACAACTGATTAAGTTTCACGGCGATTTCTCCTAAAATATTGAATACTTTGCGATGAAATTAACACCAAAAATCAATATTGATCCGCAGATTTCAAAATTGGTATTAGAATTTTTAAATTCGAATTAGTTTTCGAAATATTAATTTTTTTCTAATTTTATATACATTTTTCTAATGATGGCAACTCAAATTTTAATCAAACAGATATTTCTTTTTTATATTTCAGAAAAGATTGACATGGTAACCCGGCTATTGTTGTTTATTTGATAATAAATTTTTATTTACTTTCATTTCTTTTCACAAATTATATAAATTATTTTGTTCTATGATTATTAATTATTTTTATATATTTCCTTTAGAAAATAATAGAAAATAATTAAGAAATACAGTACTACTTAGTTATTCCGTCGACCAATTTCGCCAAATTATATAAATCGCCAAAAACTCGCCAAATATTACAAATTGACATAATTTTTATTTTAAATAACGAAAGAACAAATAAATTAGTATAACATTAATAAATATACGAATAAAACGTCGAAATAAAAATCACTTGAAATAAAAATCACAAGTAAACACGTGTAACTTGCTTAAAGTCAAGTGAATGTGACATTTACGATCAACCATTATTGGCATTTAATCTTATAGTTTGGCGATAGATTTTTGGTCGTCGGGATATCTAAGGAATACCAAAAATGCATATGTAACTGGTAATTGAAAACGAGGTTTTCGCCAAATTTTCGTAAAAAAATAAAAATCACGCCAAACGTGCGGTGCGTATCTGGCCAAGTATTACCACTCGAAAAAAAAAAAATGCTAACTGACGAGTTGAAAAACAACTATTTGCGAGATTTGCATCCTGCTAGCGTAACAATACCTAGAATTCTTTGCGACCATAGCAACTTTTATGTAGCTTTATTCGAAAAGTTTTTTTTGATTTTTTAATCAAAATGGAAAACTTACGGTCTCATATTGGCGCAATTTTTTTTTCTGACGCCAATGTCATATACGGAACGGGCACATAACTGGCGCCAAAGTATCGTTATTTTGCTTGATATGGTAAGCGGGATGTTGCTGTTGATGCGTTCCCCAAATTGGCGTCGTTAAAAAATCACGCCAATATGGGACGTATGTGACATCTTTGCCAAACTTTCATATGAACGGCGAAGGGATCAGACTATATTTGTTTATGGCAGCTGACGACTCGAACTATTATAATATAGAGGAAATGATGGCGATAGAATAATATTTGACGACTTATCACCTGTGCCTGGCTAACATTAAAGTACCAAAATG
Organism: Maratus speciosus; assembly: GCA_963932465.1. Classification (NCBI taxonomy): domain Eukaryota; kingdom Metazoa; phylum Arthropoda; class Arachnida; order Araneae; family Salticidae; genus Maratus; species Maratus speciosus. The sequence goes on from CAWVRF010001348.1 coordinate 38,956, forward strand.
GCACCTAGAGTATAAAAAGCGAAGTAGTCCGCCTGGAACTGTTGATGATAGTCACATGACTTAGGTTATTGTTATAGAGATTGCTTTAAAATACCGGGAGACAAAGACTCTTATACTTAATTTATTTTATTTTAGCTTCTTTTCAAATGTTTAACTGACCCTCTTTAATCAAAAACGAAAACAATCATTGGATGTCTTAACAGCAACTGATTCGCCCTTAAATTTTTGCAATCAAAGAGAATTGAATGGAAACCCGTTTACAGCAAGATTTGCACAGCTTTTTTCAGTATAATTCAATCTTCTCTAATATATTTAAAACCCATCAGATTAGCGTGTTTTTAGAATCTGCAGTGTCTGAACGGGGTTGGCGAGCGTAGCTTGCAGGAGGCAGAGCCCCCTAGTATACATATATTTTGTTTCATTGGGGGCGATACTAAATTCTGAAAAAGCAGGATTCCTGTTTTCTAGTTATAACTTTACTTTCCATGGAACATAATTTTTCATCTATTTGAAAAAAGAATTCATCTTTATTAATCTTTATTTCATCTAAGAAAAAGAAAGATTTTTAGTTTTCAAAATATCATCATCTTCTGATACAATTTTTTTATAAAACGGTAAAAAAAAAATTGGCTGAAGCTGGGGCAAGATTTTATTTTATGAATATAACAAGTAATATCTATATTTTGTATTCCAACAAAAAGTTTTGCCGGGCAAAGGGCGGAACGTATTTATAAATCACTAATAATTTAAAGAACTAGTAAAAAATTAAACTTATTTTAAAAAATAAAACAATGTGACTAAATTCATAATTATATTCTTTTATAACGAAAACTAAATGCAGTAATTTAAGCTACATACCTCCCACTGTCCATAAAGGGCTTTATTGAGATTTCCACTGTATGCAACAATAAATGCAATTAAATAATGCGCTTATCACCACAGCGTTGAGAAAAGAGAAATCTGCGATGCATGACAGCACTGTTCAGACTGATAATTCGACGGGGAGTGTTACCGAGCATTCCTAAGATATTGTTTACCTGAAGTAGTGACTAGTAAGCTATACAAACAAATAAAGTATTGTGGTTTTTAACGAAGTTCATTTTCCGACTTTTGTCCAGCTTTTATTTTTTGGAAATACTCCATTGTGCGTCGTTCATGGGGCATTAAAATAGAGATAAATGCATTAATTAAACATTTCACGCCCCACCAGACATGCCAAGTCTCAGGCTTTTTGTACACCACTATTATCTTAGAGAAAATGTAGTTCTTTTAAATCGCGCAAATGTTCCAATTAAATAAAGTAACATTTTCTGTATTAATATACTGGTATCCAGAAAGCCGGAGGCTTGGCAGCTCTGCTTCACTTAATAAAAACATACATAATTAACCAACACTGTATCACATTTTATACAAGACAATACGAAATTTCTTATTTGTACGGCCTGACATATACCTCAATCATAAAACGTAAAACTTTGTGCCAATTAATATAGACAATTGCGAAAATGAAATTGCAATCAATGAAAGAAGGAAGAGCAAGTAATATCATGTAAATCGAGCAATCTTTCTTCCTAATGCTCGGAGATATAAGAATATTACTACAAAAATTATTTTAGGGGGATTTGGTATTACATCGCTGTACTCTTAATATTACTATATTACGGAGAAAGGAGGCATAACTATAAGTATTATTATAGTTTATTTATAATATATACAGCAGCCGCTAAAACGCAGCTCTCAGAACAAGTCATTTTTACAACTGTATCGATTCCTCTTGTTGCATGCAAAACCTTACAATCTCAAGATTCTGTGTATGGTGCTGCCATCTATTAATACAGATCGCTACTATTATGGATTCTTGTTGGGTTGGGATATGATACCTCTCCCCTCATAGTTCAAACGAACGACAGGCAATCTTTCTCTTTGACTTCTTCGAACTGGAGCACTTTTCTTTGAGTCCTCGTTATTATTTTTAGTCAAAATGTCTTTCATTGATTTATCTGTTATATCATCCTTTTTATTACTGACAACTGTACCTGTTACAATATCATGCGAAGACTGAGATTGGCTTGATTCTATAGTATTATCGTCATTAAGCTGTTCTTTTATTTTTTCATTAATTCCAGAAAAACGGTTTTGGTTAACCCTTCATACCTATCATAATCACTGTAATTTTTACCACTATGTCCCATATTTTCAACTTTGTCTGACATTATTTTATCATTTCGATTCATCTCTACAACTCTCTCTCTCTGGTATTTCATAACTCATCTCTTTATTGCATCTCAACTGATTAACGAGACGCTTACACATTATTCCGTCACATCTATTTACTAAAACCCATCTACTCCCCAATAATTTCATAATTTTTCCTTTTACCCATTTCTCCCCTTTTCCAAAGTTTTTAACAAAAACTAAATCATGAAGCTTATATTTGTGCAGGGGGGTTCTATATTTTAGGTTTTGATGGTAATACCAAGTGAAGAGCTGTTCGAACTGGACTTTTAATGAATAATTCAGCAGGAGTTTTACCAGTCACCGAATGAGGAGTGGAATGATTTTCTAACAAAAATAGTGAAATTGACAATGTTATGTCACTTTTATCTAGATTTCTAAGACAATTTTTCACAGTTTGCACATATCTTTCTGCTTGACCGTTCGAAAACGGATGATGTGGTGGAATAGGCGTGTGCTTAATCCCATTATTTTTAAGAAATTCCTCAAATTCATCACTTGTGAACGCGGGACCATTATCACTGACCAATTCAACAGGTAATCCAAATGTACCAAAAATTTTCCTTAATACTTTACAGGAGAAACAAACAAATGTAATAATTGTAAAAATTACTATAATTGTGAATTATATATTAATTCTTTCTTTACCATTTCTAATTTACGTTTGCCGCCAAATAATATTTAACCATTTTTTTTAAAGCCAAAAATGCATAAGCGTGACATTAGCTTGAGGATTTTCGCAATAATGGTGTTTTTTTCAGCAGACCGAGATCATTTTTGATATTTTTGGAGTACATTGATATATTAAATTATAAGTTACATAGATATCAGTTAATATTTTAAAAATGGAATGAAATATCTAAATTTTAGTTTGAATTTCTGCCACACATACAAATTGTAAAATAATTTCATGCTTTTTAAAAAGTTTTTCGCCGTAATTACGTAAGTACATGATTTTTATGCACTCCAACTCAGATCAAGGAATATTATCCCTTTTTTTTTTTTTTATATCATTGTTTATTTCTTTGATAACGCCAATTTCACGTATAGGAAAATTCTGTAGTACTTGCTTATCCCTTCGACCTAAATCTATCGCCAAACTATATGATTAAATGCCAATAATGTTTGATAGTAAATGTCTCAATCAATGACTTTAAGCAAGTTACACGTGTTTACGTCATCAAGGATTTTTATTTCGACGTTTTATTTGTATTTTTATTAATGTTATAATAATTTATTTGTTTTTTCATTATTTAAAATAAAAAATTATGTCAATTTGTGTAATTTGGCGAGTGATATGTGGATTTATATAATTTGGCGAAATTAGTCGACGGGATAACTAAGTAGTACCGAAAATTCACAATTTCAAAATTTAGGAAAATTATGCTAAAGGAAATTCGTGCAATCACGTGTTATTACTATAAAAAAAATTCAGCATTTTGAATTAAAAATAGCTTGCTGAAAAAAAACATTACAAATATTTTTTATATTAGATGTAAATTTCCAACTGGGCGAAAAATGTCCGGACCAGGATTCGAACCCAGGACCTCCTGGCTGAAGCCGCCAGTGCTCTGCCATCTGAGCTATCCCGGACGATTCTGGTCGAACTTTTTCACCCAGCTAACCTTGATGATTACAGCATCTGGTCTGAAACCTGGTTCAGCTCAACAGAATCGGCAGCTTCAGCCAGGAGGTCCCGGGTTCGAATCGTGGTCCGGACATTTTTCGCCCAGTTGGAAATTTACATCTAATATGATTTGTTTACCAATTAGAATAATTGTGTTAAAATTAATCTAGTGAAATATTTTTTAATTTGTTATTTCATCATATTTTTTCCTCTGTTAGGTAATATTTTAAAAGACATTGGACTAATCTTAAATACGTAAAAGGACATAAATTAACATCTGAATTCCAATTTTGTATTATTATTATTATTTATTTATTGTTATTATTTATATTATTATTATTTATTAACCATTTGGAAATGATTGTTGTTTTCGGTCGAGGATGGGGCCAAATAATGCTCGCATTTTACTTTTTTTAACGAAATTAAACGATGTTCTTTACTTTTAGAAGAATTTTTATTTGAATAGGTAATGGAAAGTCATAAAATCGTTAAAAATTGTTGGAATAGGTAATCGAAAGGCATAAAATCGTTAAAAATTGAAAAAAATTGCAAAATGGGTAGGCGAAAATTATCAGCTATGGAAAAATCCAAAGCCAAAGAGCGACGCCGAAATGAAAAACGTCTTGCAAAACAAAAATCGAGGTCTTTAACTGATTATGTAGCCCATGAAAATAGAGGTCTTCAACTGATTATGTAGCCCATGAAAATCGATCATATAATAAAAGACGAACGCGAAAAAGGAAACAATCTAATATTTAATCGATTGATAGTAAAAGCCCATGTCTAGAGGGGCTCCAATCCACTAGCCACGGCGTTTTAGAATCGGTCTATTCTAACCGGGAAAAATTGAGCTTTGAACGTAGGTAATTTGTCGCAATCTGTGGATAATTCGGTGGAAGTGCTTTCGAGTTGTAAACTGTTTTTATTCTTGAAACAGGACTTGGGGAGTTTATCGATGAAGGTTTTGGTCATCTGAAGTTTGATCGTTGCGATCTGTTGTTGAAGAGGATGCGACGGAATTCGGTGGGCGAAATTTAGATTTTTCGGTTAAATTTTATTACGAAGGTGATTTGTCGCGATTTGTGGATGATTCGGTGGAACTGCTTTCAATTTTTAACCTCTTATCTTTCTCGGCTTCTCTTGTCGAAATGCCCCAAAATTAAAACTAAATAAATGTTAAGTAAAAAAAAAAATTCCAAATGGTCGTTGTAATTCATTAAATTATTTTTTTTTGGTACTTTTCGGTTAGCCGGGCACCAGCGTTATATATATATACCGGGTGTCCCAAAAATGACTGGTGGATTTTAAAATTCAATAACTTGCAAACGGTGACAGATATTTAAAAAATTCTTGCAGGAGGGTTATGTATGATGTCGGGAGTTTCTTTACTGTGATTCTTAATTTTAGTTCAAATTTCAAACAATAGATGGCGCTGGCAGCGATTGACGCTCAGTCGAGGCCTAAACTGACGTCACTCCGCATAGATGCGAATGAAGAAGATTAATGCTATGGAGTGGTTCTCATTCGCCAGCACAATCTTGCTCTTAGGGCCCGATTCTGAACTCATTCGATATGATTTCAATGGAGTCCGTTGTTGCCATGGAAACAACAAATTCTTCGATAGTGGAATACAGCGTTAAGAACTGGGCATAAATTTAAGAAGTAGTATTCGAGTTTGTAGGCGATTTTACATTGATGAAGTTTTATTTTCCCGGATTAAATTACTTTTTATTGTCTGATTAAAAGAATATTTTATGCATCGTATTTTAAAAGTAGGTGAAAAGATTTTTAATTTTTTGTTGTTAAAAATTTCATAACTTTTATTACATTCTAATAAATTTTAGATCGTTTAACGCCTTGGGGCCGAGCGACACGTATACATGCCGCATGAAGCGCTCAGAATCCTTGTTTTTCCTCACCAGTAAAATTTTGCTGTAAAATTTGCCTTGTTTAATCAGCGCATTTTCTCGATTCAAGAAGACACAAATTTCTGTTTTTAAAAAACGATGACAAAAGATTAAAAATTTTGTAAAAGGCTCCCGTCCCGAAGGGGTTAAGGAAGTTCATCAGTAGGTTTTTATGAATGTTGGATAATAATCGTGAAAATGGTTAATAGTATATTGTTGTTCAAAATAACTACTTAAAAACAAATATTAGAGTTTTTCTTGTTTAACCCTTTTGAATAGGGGTACTATATCGTTGCATTAAAATAAAAAAAATAAAATGAATGCTAGTTAATTAAAAATTTTGTTTGACAGTTTGACATTAAAATATTGTACTACATTTAGCTTCATCTTGATGTTTGATAAAATAAAACTAGTAAATATTTTTTATCTACATCTACTATTTAAATTGTAAAAATATGTTTATGGTTTATATTTTTATGGTTTGGCGACTCTTTCTGCACACAAATGCTAATATGCATATAATTTTTAATAATAAAAATATAAATGATATCTAATGTGATAAACTAAGTTCAAATTAAACTTGACAAGAGTCTAAAACTCAGTAGTAGGGGAATGGAGCTCACTTAAGGGAAAACATGAATAGTTAGTCAAATTTAGACAAAAAAAATCAATATTTTATTAACGAAGTATAACTCCAAAGCATAAGGAACAGTTTGCAATTGACTACTTTGCATAAAAGTTTAAGGAATTTTTTTATCGTTTTATTTAAATAACCATTCATTGAGCGGTAATGCCCGACATGGTAGGGTAACTGCACTCAGAGTTTGAATACAACATTTAAGTAAGACAAAAGTCACATATGTAGTTGCGTGGGCTGTTCACACCACTGCAGACTTTTTGCGACCACTTTACACATATTTTGCACACATATTGAGTTACACATATAGTGGGCTACTTTTATTAAATTTAGTTTTTTTTTTTTTTTTTTTTTTTTTTTTTCACTACTTTTTTGAAATCGTAAAATTCTCCTTGTTTAATGACATATTAATTAAGACGAAAAGAGGGGAATTTTACCATTTCAAAAAAGTGGTGTTAATCAATACATTTGAATTTAAAAAAAGTTGCCCACTGGCAACACTTCTTCTGGAACTCAACGCGAGCGCCATTACCCGTTATCGTCATGTTGTGTTTTAATGCATTATAACTGGCGTAACAGCGCACTACAAAAATAAATAAAAGCATGAAAGTACAGCTAAATGTATATATTTTGTAGCCATAATGAGTAAATTAATATTTGAAAATAAGAGTATACACTTACCTTCAAGTTGATGTTGTACAATTTTATAATAAAACAGCTGCAAACTAATAACGTGAGGGTACAAAAATACTTTCCTTCCGACGGACACGATATCGTTACTGAGAACTTACGATGAAGTTCGCTAGGTGCCGGTACAGATTGCACGTTTTCAAGTCTATTCTGTTTAGAGATATTGGGTGAGCGGGATTACCCTTCTGAGTGCCATTCCCCGACTTTCCCCTACTTAAATCATTGAAGGCCACAAACAATTTTTTATTGAAATTTTTATCTTTATATAAATTAAGATCGTATTTCTAATAGCACTTTTTGTTGGAATGCAATTGTAATTTTAAAGCTTTTTACTTTATATATATTTTTTGAAAAATCATGAATCTTAATAATCAGGGCTTGGCAAATGCGGTCGCCACTTGCAACCAATAGTTTTTACTCGACGACCAGGATTTTTAATCTGCCGGTTTTTATAGTATTAACTAGTGATGGGCGATTCTCGAGAATTCGACAATCGAGAAAAATCGTCATCGTAAAAAATCACAATCGATACAGCCATCGATTAATTCCTAGAATCTAGAATCGAGATGTTTTACAATCGATTATAACGAGAAAAGCTAAAAACAGTTATTGGAAAACTTAGCTATTATTCTGGCCGACAATTTCATAGTAGTGATAGGGCTTAGTGATGGGCGATTCTCGAAAATTTACCAATCGAAAAAAATCGTTATCGTAAAATACACAATCGATACAGTCATCGATTACTTTCGAGAATCTACAAAGGAGATGTTCTGGAATTGATTATTGAAATCATTGTTTTTACATATATATAAGGCAGATTTTATTAAATATAGGGTAACTGAAAACAGATGGAATAAAAAAACAACAAACCAAAGGGAGGCTATAAAGGAGCCATAAGACTGGAAAAGTCTTGTAAGGTTGCTTCCTGGTTGTAAAAAACTGAAAAAACGCGAGTAGCTATGAAGCGGTAAGGGGAGTTTAAGTATCAAAAATTAGAATTTTTCGGCAATTAGCACCAAAATGGCCAAAGAAATAAGAATCAAAAGCACACCCTAGTGGCAAAAACATGAACTAAAGGATGATAAAAGGGATCAAAATTTTTTATTGATTTTTCTACGTCATTTGAGATTGGATCCTTAATTTCCCCATTTTTAGAAAGTCTTCGACTGGAATACATTAAACGAACCCCCGCGGGGAGCAAAAAAGGGGCGGAGGGTCAAGGAAAGTGCATAATATGAATAAGTGGTCACAGGACTTTCCAACGATATGTGACATGAGGGGTGTCGGCTAAATTTAGAAAAGTGTCCCCGCGCGGGGGCAAAGTAAGGGGAGGGGCGCGGGCGATATATAAAATGAAATAGTAGTCACAGAGCTTTCCAATGATATATCACATGAGGGGTGTCAGCAAATGATAGAAAAGAGTCCCAAATCCTAGGATTCCAATTATCGTGCCCCCCGAAATATACCCTGCCCATCCTTCTCTTTGAAATTTTCATGTATTAAAAATTATTTATCGGAGAGCTCCGTAAAAAAATTCGATGTAAAATGTTTAAAAACGCTACGATTTCAAAAAAGTTCGAAAAGTGCCTCTCTCGGGGCGCCAAACTAGGGGGGGAAGAAGAAAGGATCATAATATGAAAGAGTAACTTTCCGATGATAACCGAAAACTTTCCGATAATATATCAAATGACTGGTCCAAAAAAAGTTTGAAATCTACCCCTCCCACGTGGGTTCCTCCTTTTATCTCAGAATATACCAGGGAATCACGCAGCCCCACTTTTAAAATTTTATATTTAATAAATAATATTTATCGGAGAGCTCCATTAAAAAACCTCATTTAATGATATTTATTGTAGAAATCTCTACAATTAAAAAAAAAAAAAAATTCTCCCGCACCGCTCCACCCCGCCCCCTTCCGGAATTCAACTCTGGGAGGAGAAAGGTTCATAATATAAAAGAATGGTGAAAGGACTTTCCGATGATATGTCAAGGAGAGGTTTGGTAAAAGTTTGAAAATTACCCGCCCCCCCCCCCCCTTTGTCCACACTCGCACCCCCCAGAATTCACTCACCTTCCTCTTTGAACTTTTTGTATTTAATAAATAGTATTTATCTGAGTCTCCAGGAATGGGGCAGCTTGGCAGAGCTAAAATAAGAGAAACATTGAAAATTCGGGGCAAAATGACACTAAATTTAACAGTAAAGTTTGAAACTAGGACTATACAGAACTGAATACATAAACCACTATGCTTCATAACCCACATCGGTTAATAGCAATAAAAAGATAAGTGCCAGTTAAACTGATGGCATTGAGCTCACAGGTTATTCAAACTAATTGCATATTATACTCTTATTTCAAAGAATAATATCCCTCAAAAAATAAATGAAGGGAAATATCCCCCGTTTACCCCTTTTATACTTAACCAATGAACCTCCAAATCGAATAAGGGAAACTCCTTAACAATAATAAATCAGTATACCAAATTTGAAGCAAATCAGATAATTCTGCATGAAAAAAAGAAACATATCGCTAAAGTAAGGAAGGTCTAACCAATTTAACCCTTTTATACTTAACTAATGAACCTCCAAATCTAAACAGGAAAGCTCCTTATCAGAACGAACATAGAAAAAAAAAATCAAAGTAAATTGAATAATTCTCCATGAAAATCCATTTATCTAAATTAAGGGGAGGGGACTTGCCCCCTTTTCGCCCTTGTATACTTAACAAATGAACCTCCAAATCTAATGAAGGAAGCGCCATATCGGAATAAATCGGTATATTAAATTTGAAGCAAATCGAATAATTCTGCATGAAAAACCCTTTTATCTAAATTAAGAGGGAGACTAGCCCCTCCCCTTTATACTTAACCCATAAACCTCCAAATCTAATCAAGGCAGCTTCTTAACATAATAAACCGGTATCCCAAATTTGGAGCTAATCGAATAATTCTGCATGAAAAACCCATTTATCTAAAATAAGGAGGGGATCTACCCCCCTTTCCCTCACTTTATACTTAACTAATAATGAACTTCCAAGTTTAATCGGGGAAGCTCCTTAACATAATAAACAGGTATACAAAATTTGGAACAAATCGAATAATTCTGCATGAAAAACCCATTTATCTAAATTAAGGGGAGGGGCGGAGCAGCCCCCCTTCTCCCCCTTTATCCTTAACCACAGAACTTCCAAGTTTAATCAGGGAAGTTCCTTAACATAATAAACTGGTATACCAAATTTGGAGCAAATCGAATAATTCTGCATGAAAAGTCCATTTATCTAAATTAAGGGGGGGGGTCCAGCCCCCTTCTCCCCCTTTATACTTAACCCGTAAACCTCCAAATCTAATCAAGGCAACTTCTTAACATAATGAACCGGTATACCAAATTTGGAGCAAATCGAATAATTCTGCATGAAAAACACATTTATCTAAATTAAGGAGGGGGTCTACCCTCCTTTCCCCCCCTTCATACTTAACTAATGAACCTCCAAGTTTAACCAGGGAAGCTCCTTAACATAATAAACCGGTATACGAAATTTGGAGCAAATCGAATAATTCTGCATGAAAAGCCCATTTATCTAAATTAAGGGGCGGGGGGGGGGGTCCAGTCCCCTTCTCCCCTTTATACTTAACCCGCAAACCTCCAAATCTAATCAAGGCAGCTTCTTAACATAATGAACCGGTATACCAAATTTGGAGCAAATCGAATAATTCTTCATGAAAATCCCATTTATCTAAATTAAGGAGGGGGTCTACCCCCCTTTCCCCCCTTCATACTTAACTAATGAACCTCCAAGTTTAATCAGGGAAGCTCCTTAACATAATAAACCGGTATACGAAATTTGGAGCAAATCGAATAATTCTCCATGAAAAACCTATTTATCTGAATTAAGGAGGGGGGTGGGGCAGCACCCCTTCTCTCCCTTTATCCTTAACCAATGAACCGTCAAAACTAATCAGCGGAACGCCTTATCAGAATGAACATAAAAAAAATTGAAGCAAATCGTACATTTTAATCAAGAGTTATCGCGTTACGTACATACATACGTACGTACGTACGTACATGCATACACACAGAACCGACGGGTACATTAGCTCTCAGGCTTAGGTAGCCTGTGAGCTAAAAAGAGATTGAATAAGCAAATGGACTCCTTTGAGAAATTATGACTTAAACCAAAAATGCGGTAAGTTTGACTCTGAAAGCTTCATTTCCATCTCGCATTTCGGCAAATCTCATCTCGATGTTTTTTACAGCATTTCGACGCTTCCAGATGGGAAGCTGCTCGATGGTTGGTTCTCTCGCGGTTTTAAACCTTTCGGGATGGGAAGTCTCTCGAGAGTTTCTCTCGCCGTTTTCAACCTTTCCCGATGGGAAGCCTCTCGCTGGTTTTTCTCGTCCATTTCGAAATCTCCCAATGAAAAGGCTTTCGAGGATTTCTCTCGCGCTTTTCAACATTTCGCCATGAACAACTTTTCGAGGATTTCTCTCGTCCTAGGCAGAGAAGAAAAGTAAGAAAATTTATCGAGAGTACCAAAGGACGAGATAGAGAAAGAGGCATGACAATGAGCTGTGAAATGAAGCCCTAATTTTCAAAGTTTCTCTTATTTTAGCCCTACCAAGATGTCACATACCTGGAGCCCTCCGATAAAAATTATTTATTAAATATAAAAATTTCAAAGAGGAAGGTGGGTCGGGTGATTTCGAGGGAGGAGGACGTGAGAGTGGAGTCATGCGGGGTGCAATTTTAAAAATTTCACCGAACCCTTCCTGTGGCATATAATCGAAAAGCCCTTTGACCACTCTTTCATACTATGAACCTTTCTTCGCCCAAAGGGGGGTGGGGAAGGGGCGAACAAATTTTTAAAACCGTAGCCGATTTCTATAATAAATTTAAATATCACTTTAAATGTGGGTTTTTTATGCAGTCTTCCGGTAAATATTATTTATTGAGCATAAAAATTTTAAACTGGCGGCTGTGTGAATTCCGGGGCGAAAGAGTGGGCCCACGGGGGGCGGGAGGGGGAGCAATTTTCAAACTTTTTTTGGACCAGTCATGTGATACGTCATCGGTAAGCTCTCGGATGACTCTTTCATATTATGAGACTTTCTCCCTCCCCTCCCCAATTTGGCCCCCACTGCGAGGGTAGTTTTTTCCGTTTTTATCATTTTAGATCGGATTTTTTTTATGGAGCCCTCCGCTAAATATTATTTATGATATATGAAATTTCGGGACACTTTTCCAAATTTAGCCAAGACCTATGTTTTTGATTCTATTTAATCTGCTGTAATAGACAAACGGAAAACAGTAGCAGGCCTGCCAGAAGAGTACATTTATTAAAAAAATGTAATGCAACATGTAATGAGATTGAATTTAAGCTACCAGAACCACATATAACGCAAGTTGAGAGGTCGGGAGTTCAACAACAAACAAATGAAAATGAACGATCCGAATGTTCTTAAAGTTTAATAACCAATCTCTGCAATCAGTGTAATGCTCTCTAATTTAATAGTGTGATGACAGAGAAAGTTTAATTCCTGTTGTCATAACTGTCTCATTTCAGTACCAAACTCTACTTTAAATGATCAACTAAAAGAGTTGTTTCTTTATTGCCCAAATTTTGTCCAAGGCATAAGATAGTATAATATCCCAATGGCATTCGCATTGCTTCAACAATTCGGAAGGACATTCCATGTGATGGTCTTTACTCATGGAGGAATGAGATAGATGAAGGTGCAGTAAGGTGGCTGGGGGGTGACGCCAAAAAAGTAACCCTAAAATCCGCTACAGAAGTACAGTGCCTAGAATAGAAAATGTGCCGTTCGTTGATTAGCACGCTTATTTTTGGGGGCGTGAAAGGAAGGACGCCGCAAGGTGGCTCGCTTGTTATCACCGACTGGGAATTTTGAAAGCTTTTAGCGCCGTGACAGTGAAGAATATTGTAAAAAAACGCGAGTTTTTTCATTAAAGTTTTAATTATGCCTGTTTAAGAAACAAAATATGAGTGAAAAAACAAACAAAAAATATCAGCAAAGGTATTGTTTTATGCCTGGTTGTCGTACGGGATATTCTGGAGCTAAAAATAGTCCTAAATATTCATTATTCAAAGCTCCATCCGATGAGGAAAAAAGGAAACGTTGGGAAAAGTGCATTGACAGAGCAGATAAGTCTTTTAGCGAACATTGCAGTGTCTGTGAATTACATTTTTGTGACAAATTCATTGAACGTCATTTTCGTCATACAATAAATTGAAAGGAAAATATTAATTTTAAGAGAAAGACCAATTTTGCATCCTGATGCCATACCATCAATATTTCCCAACATGCCAAATTATCTGAGCTTTAATCCTCTCAAAAGACCACCTCCTAAAGATCGCCTAATCTCCCCACCAAAGAAAAAAATCCCTGCAGGCTCGGGCCTACAGGCGGAGGTAGATTTCGAAGTTAAGTACTAAATTAACCAACAAAATTTAAATCAAGATTAGAGATAAACCCAGTTCCTCTACTAAGAATGAGCTCTAGGGAGCTAAACATTTTGTGAATATTCTAATATACACGAATACACACACGCATGCATATGGAAAAGGTTTAAAAAATAGCTAAAGCAAATTCAGAGAACCTCAAAGTGATAAATAAGTTAATATTTCCATAGTCGGGTTTTTATCATGTTCTAATACGTTTCTTCAAACTCACATGACGGTACATATTCACCTGCTGAGGTCCATTTTATTTCCAATATGACGCAATATTTTGTTGTTTTTTTTTAATTCGTCAAACTATTTATTTCATTTTGAGTTTTCATGCGGAAATCTTGCTCTAGGAAACTTATGACGTAATATTCAATTTTTTTTCAATTCGTCAAACTATTTATTTTATTTAATTTTTCACGTGAAATTCTCGCAAATGAAAAGCAATTGTTGTGGTGAGAATTTTATTGCTTTTTTTTAATTGTTGGCAACTACAATAACGAAAAATATTTATTTTTTTCTGTTATTGTTGTGTAAGAGCTGATTTTATCAGAATCATGTTAAGATGGTATTCAAATTTTTGAACCCTCCCCATTTCCATTCCCTTGGTCCGATTTTACCCATTTTCAATCCCCGCCGAGATATTAGCCATCTCAAAGTTGTTGGCGAGTTTGAAGACGATCCGTGCATAATTGCGACTTTTATCGTGCGGACAAAATTTAGTACATACATACATATATATATATATATAAACTTTTTAGGTGGGGGTGGTTTTGGGTTCCTGGGGTCCTATAATGAAAAGTTATGAAGGAATTTTTCAAAAGTCGCACCATGGTAACGACTGCAATAGGTAGTATTTCTTACGAAATCTACCTAAAAATTAAACCGTCTCCATTTGTGGAAAATGAACAAGTATTACTTACTGATAATGACCACAATCATAATATATCAATTAGTGAACTGTCTAATGTTAATTTGCCAAAATTTTGGACCAAAATATTCTTCAGAATTAACCCGTTCTGTAGTGGATTTGGTATATGGAACGATTCCGGTACGACTTCATCAACATTGAAGCTGAGCAATCCAAATAAAATGATAATTGTTGAGAAAATAGGTGAATGTATAAAATGTACTGTTCGTGTTGGAAGAAAAATAATTACAACACATGAATCAGTGAACTCAGTATCTCAATTAGAAACCATTATAAAGGACAGTGAAAACATGATCCAGTGTCATGGTGCTGGACATATAGATGAATTCAGTGGTATACTTTCAGCATGCAAATCTGTAACAGTTGAAAATTTTATAGTTTATAGTGAAAAGTGTGCTGGCGTATCAGTTTCACAACAAAACGGATGCCTGTCTTGCAAATTTAAAAGTTAAGAGAAAGAATGTGCTCAACAAAAAGTCATTAAAAAAGGGGGGGGGGTAGTGAAAAATAAAAATATATGCACTAGCTTTTCCAAAAAGTCATATAAATGCATAAAAGAAAGGGTAACTGCAATAAAATCAGATATAAAAGGCATGAATAGAAAGCTCTCAGAGAATGCTGCACATATAATGCCAATGAAATTAAAAACATTAAGCAGAAAACAACAATTAGCAGTCAGTGAATGCTTTAAAGCTTCCGAAAGAAGAAATGTTAAAGGCATGGTCTATAACAAAGAACGGTCCTTAGAATGCACTTCAAAGGATCGAGAAAAAATGTTAATTTCATGGAGAGATAGTGGAAAAAACACGAATTTTGTCAAAAGATCGCGGAAAATACGTGAATGTCCTCAAAGGATTGCGAATTTCGTCAAAAGATCGCGAAACAAAACCCAGAAAAAAGGAAAGCGAGCAAATCGTTGATTTCGTGAAAAGAACGCAAATTTCGTCAAAGACTTTAAAAAAAATATTTTGTCAAAGGATCGTTGAAAAAAAAAAATGTGAATTTCATCCAAGATCGCGAGAAAAATGCAAATTTCGCAAAGGATCGCGCAAAAAAAATGCAAAATTTGTCAAAGGATCATGAAAAAAACGCAAATTTCGTCAAAGGATAGCAAAAAAAAAAAAAAAACGCAAATTTCGTCAAAGGATAGCAAAAAAAAAAAAAAAACGCGATTTTAGCCAAAGGATGCGGAAAAAATGCATAATTAGCACCGGGAGAGTATTCCCCCCCCCCCCCCCCCTTTGCTGTAATCTTTCTGAAAATTTGCTGTGAATTTCCATTTTTTTTTTTTTTTTTTTTTTTTTTTTTTTACTCATCCCTGTTATTATATATTGATTGTTTTTACATGTAATTTCGAAAATGTCATTTTTCTCCTATAAAATTCCTACGAATTGAGTATGAACCATTTTTTCATGTAGTGTTTAGGATAAAATTGTCCAGTAACCAATTATCTTCTATATCTAAAATTTCCCATGCTTTCTCATGGGAAATTTTCTTATTAATCGAAAGAAGACAAACAAGCAAACAAAATCTGATTTCATTGTAGGTAAGCACAACAAATATCACAAACCTTAAAAACGGAAAGTTTGATAAGATTTATCATTTAAGGCTGTTCTTAACTGCTCTGCTCAACAAGCGCAAAACGTTTTGACATTGCTGGACAGATAATTACACCTGTTTATTTTTTATTAAATATATTCAAAATTGTTAATTGGTCCAAATCATCCAAGCAACCTCATAGCAAATTGGTATATAGTTTTATATACCTTAGATAAATTTAAATAATATAAGTGATCGTATTTACATACATTCTAGTAGAAGAGCAACGCGAAGCATTAATAAAATTAAATTATAATTCGCGTCAAAAAGTAATTATTAAATTTGAATAATTACGAATAAAATTAAGAGTTTGCGTTGTGAATTATTTAGACGAACTCTTCCACTTATGAATTAAACTAAAATTTAAGCTGTAAAAAAAAGAATTGACACACTTTAAATATTATTAATTAAATAATTACAGAAACTTTTTAAAACTTGATTAAATATTTTATTTACATTGAACATATCTATTTACAGAAAAACATAATATTAATTCAAAAAATAGAAAGCAACACTTTTGTTTGCTTCTCATTATTTTAAGTATGTTTAATCTTTTAAAAAAAAAAGACAATATTTTCACGTACTCTAATTATTATAATTGTTTCTTTTTGCTAAAAGAAATACTCTCTTTCATTTTTAGAATTACCTTAATCTTATTTCATTATTGGTTTGGTCGGATCTCAGATAACTCTCTACCTTAAAATATCAGAAAAGTATTTTTAAGGTTTTTCATATGATCTTAAGTGGTAAAAGAAAATGTTTAAAATAGTACCTTCTTTTAATATACGGGATGGTGGCCTTTATTCATCAAATTCCGAGTTGATGCGTTGCTTAGGATCATGGCAAAGTGTCATCAGGAACGCATCCTCAATTTGGCTTGATTAGGATCACTCCGATATGTACATCAGGAAGACATCCTCAATTTGGCTTGATTAGGCTCACTCCGATAGGTACCTCAGGAAGACAACCTCAATTAGGCTTGCTTAGGCTGGATTAGGCTCGCTCCGATAGGTCCATCTCGCCTGGGCTTTACTAGGGCTTACGGGACTCATTGCACGGGCTTTCAGGAGAGCTCTTGCATCCTCTACATCTTTTTTCAGACTGTCCTTTTTCAAAACTTATTCTTCTTGCACACCAGCTCCTGCAGTGGGAGGAACTATTTTTGTCTAGTCCACTGTTATTGGATGTGAGAAGATTTTTTATTATACTTCGATAGGCCTATTAGCTAGCAGTCTGCAAATGGCCCCTTACATATACTTTAATATTATTATCTGCCTTAAAGTTTGGGTGGTCTGAAAAGTCATAAATTTATCCCAACACTTTTATTGAGGCCATAAATTGATTCCAACGTTTTTATGATTTTACGACTTCTAATTATACACCACTTTCCATTGGCTTGTCATAAAACGACACCATGGCGTCTGCGTATTGTTGTTGTCTGAGATCCGAACTCCATTCAACGTTATACATTCATTTTACAATACAACAATTTTTAAAAAAATATATATTTACTATTTAAAATCAACTTAATAATTTTTGTATGAACTTACACTCTTATTTTACTTAAATATATAAACATTATAATTTTACACTCATAATTATATTTTATAAAAAATATTTATACAAACAGAAATAACAAATTACGCAATTTTACTTTGATTTAACCAACATGGTGCGGGAACATATCATAGTTATATGTTGCCCAGCAGACATATTTACAAATTCATTTTTTAACGAAAAGATATAAAATTGGAAAGCCTGGCCGTGGGCCATTATAAATGAAGTGTTAGGTGAAGATGAAAGAGCAGCCGTAAAATGTTTGAACTCTGATTTTCTAATCAGAATGGGAAAAAATTATGGCCATTTTTTTTTCCCATTCTGACCAGAAAATCAGAGTTCAAACTTTTTACGACTGCTCTTTCATCTTCACCTATCACTTCATTTATAAAGGCTGTTTCATAATAATGAAAACCATCAGTCCATCAGAAGAAAATAACTCGGTTAAAGCGGAAACTCGGTTAAGCGGAACGTTACTGTATAAGCAAACACTGTAAATAGCCGGTAAAACATGCGAATTCTTTTATGTGAACGAACTATAATTGCAACAAACGTCACACTCAGTTTATGTAGTCCAGTATTACATATTTTATGATTACATATTTTAAATTTTAAAATAAGTCGGCCATTAGAAAATTAGTAAAATTCTCTTTGTAAATATACTTTGAGGAACAAAGGGGGGGGGGGCGCCAAAATGCATGTTTGCCCCGGGCGCAAAAAAGGCTAGTTTCGGCCCTGCTCGGAACATGCACTGCGGCGCTACGTGCACTAAATGATGAAGTCCAGGCAATAGGGGATTTTATCTGGAAAAATTAATGGTAGTACTGGAAATCGGCTTTTTAGATGTTTTTTGGGTCGCTGAATCCGAATTTGTAACTTCCCACCAAAATTTCACCCGGCAACCCCCCAAAAAACTGATTTTTTGAAAAAATTTGGTTTTTGAGAAAAGCGCGCGGGGAATGTTCCGAGGCAGCCCCCTCTCTCCCCGTTTATCCTACGTCATAATGTCATGTATCCTATTTGTTGCAAATTTTGTCTAGTTTCTGAATTTTGTAATGCTTTTTCCCTAAAACAATAAGAAATTTAAGTTAAAAACAACTATTTGGGGGGGGGGGAATTTTGGGGGGGGGAAGTTAAAAATTCGGATTCAGCGACCCAAAAAACTTAAAGTAAACCTTATAGAGAAAGTTCGGAGGGAAGATGGGAGGGCTAATGTAAACGTGTGAGTGGTTAAGTGGAATTGCGCAACTTAGTCCACGCACTGCGCGCATGTTCCGAGGCAGATCCCCCCTTCCCCTTCATCCTAAGTCATAATGTCATATATCTAATTTGTTGCAAATTTTGTCTACTTTCTGAATTTTTAGCTACTTTTCCTCTAAAACAATAAAAAAATGGAATTTTTTAATAAAAACCTTTTTTGGGAAGCTTTTTACCAAAATTTGGGGGGGGGGGTTGCCGGGGGAAATTTTGGTGGGAAGTTACAAATTCGGATTCAGCGACCCAAAAAACATCTAGAAAGCTGATTTTCAGTACTACCATTAATTTTGCTAGGTAGTGTCCCTATACGGTCTCTATTGCCTTAATATTTATTTAGTTTTAATTTTGAGGCATTTCGACAAGAGAAGCCGAGAAAGATAAGAGGTTAGAAATCTAAAGCAGTTCCACCGAATGATCCACAGATCGCGGCAAATCACCTTCGTAACAAAATTTAACCGAAAAATCTAAATTTTGTCCACCAAATTCCGTCGCATCCTCTTCAATAACAGATCGCAAAGTTCAAACTTCAGACGACCAAAATGTTCATCGATAAACTCTCCAAGTCCCGTTTCGAGAAGAAAAACAGTTTACAACTCGAAAGCAGTTCCACCGATTTTCCACAGATTGCGACAAATTACCTACGTTGAGCTCAATTTTTCCTGTTAGAATCGACCGATTGTAAAACGCCATGGCTAGTGGATTGGAGCCCCTCGAGATAGCACAGCAAAGAGGAAATTGCTGGCCAGCAGCAAGATAGGTGCTGGCAATGATGGAGAAGTGCTGGCTGATGGTCTACCACTGCATGACCACTGCTGGACAGCGTCAGTCAACTTTGCTGTTGGAAATCATCAGATAAAATTGTGGTGGGCATCCATTTTATCTCATGCGCTGGCCCACCGCTACATGGAAGTGCACGAACTTTTGCAGTATTATTGCTGGGAACCCTTACGCTAGGTGGCGCTGCGAATATCGAAGACATTGAGTATTTGAACACAAATCTGAAATGAATATCTTAACACAATTTAAGCTGTGAAGCTAATTTTTTTTTAAACTGTAAAAAATATAGCACCACTGCCACCAACAAAATAAATAAGTAAATGAATAAATAAATTCTTCATTTCAACGCACTCTTTTTTTTCTCCTTAAATCTGGCTTTACTAGGTTACAAAGGATTTCGGTTTCATAATTTACGCAATTCAGAATCAATAATAAAAAAAGCGTATAAAATACATAGAATTTCTATATAATAGAATAATTTATATGCCAGTTTAATGATTGGGAACGCAAATCAGAAAAGAAACAAACTTGAGTGTAATGAGATCCTGAAGACTACGAGCAATCGTAGCGTACGCTGAAAGCACTTGTTCTTGTCCGATCACGAAAACCAAGCAGCATCGAGTGCGGTCAGTACTTGGGAGGGTGACTACACATGCAGTTCAAATGTTTCTATAGACGCTGCTATTATAGACACTTCTATAGCTCTTGGTGAAACTAGCTTATAGAAAAAAGAGCCATAATTATATAAAACTTTGTTTTTTTTTTTATAGAATTCTATAAAAAATTTTTGCAAGGGAAAGTGCTGGACCAGCAAAGGAATAGCAGTGCACAATAGGTGCTAGCACTGCAGGAAAAGTGCCGGATTGAAGTTATGTGATGGCATATCACATATGGCATATATGTGATGGCTGGCCTGCTGTTGGCCATCACTGATGTGCCAGCTGCATTCGGCCCGGACACTTTTCGACAGGTTTAAGTAATACACCCTTGCACTTTACCGCTGATAGCACTGCTGGCTGCCATCTTTTTTCCAGCTGATGGCCCAGTATTTCTTTCTTTGCTGGGATGGGCTTTTACTATCAATCAGTTAAACATTAGATTGTTTCCTTTTTCGCGCTCGGGTTTTATTCTATGATCGATTTTCATGGGCTACATAATCAGTTGAAGACCTCGATTTTCATGGGCTACATAATCAGTTAAAGACCTCGATTTTTGCTTTGCAAGAAGATTTTCATTTCGGCGTGGCTCTTTGGCTTTGGATTTTTCCATAGCTGATAATTTGCGCCTACCCATTTTGTAACTTTTTCAATTTTTAACGATTTTATGACTTTCGATTATCTATTCAAACAATTTTTAACGATTTTAGGCCTTTCAATTACCTATTGAAATAAAAATTCTTCTAAAAGTAAAGAACATCGTAGAATTTCGTTTAAAAAAAAAAAAAAAAAAAAAAAAAAAAAAGCTGTGGCACTCCGGGAGTGCCAATAGAAGTGAAATCTTCGAAAATTACGTGTGTGTTTTTTTAATCGTCAGGAAATGTTTTATTGTGCAGGAAATACTTGTTAGCCCCAATGGATAAACATGTTAGCCCCAATGTTTTTTTTAGTGAGTGACTTTATATAAATAGTTAGGCAAAATTTTAAGAAAGAGTGTCTCGTTCCGTTTTTGGCACAGAAGTAAGTCATATATGCACCATATTGGCGAGATTTTTTTCTGACGCCAATTTGGCGAAATCATCAACAGCATAAACAACAATATCCGGGTTATCATATCAAGCAAAATATGGACATTTTGGCGCTAGTTAAGTACCCGTTGCGTACATGACATTGGCGTCAGAAAAAAACCGAGCCAATATGGTGCGTATATGGCATCTGTGCCATTATATAAATGATTTTTTTTACATTAATTAATCATTTTTTTTTTATTTATTGTTATTCCCCTTTTAAAAAAAAAATATATGCAACGGGTGTTCATAACGAGGTTTTCGCCAAATTGGCTTCGGGAAAAAATCGTGCCAATATAGAGGGAGGAGATGTATATGACATCTGTGCCATTTGTATCCATATGAGATCTTTAATATTACTACATAAATATAAGTTTCTTATTTTTTTTCTCAAATAGAAAAAAAAATATTTTTACTGCATGCGCTCTAAATTTGATGTCAATGAATAATTTTTCCCGCTGATGAAAATGACGTACTTTAAATTTCAGTGACGTATGTAGATAAACTGTGCTTTTTCATCAATTTTTTTATATAATTTCTAAAGGGTTTGAAACTTATTTTTCTAGGTGCATTCAGTAGGCGACGCATAGGTACCTTCTGGTGCAATCAGAAACGAAATCCGACAAATATATTTTTTTTGTTATGCTTGACGAAAGGTTTTTATTAGGCTTTTACTTTAGTAGGCCATGGCGTTAATATCCATCGTAGCTGCGCTGCGTATTAGCCTTCGCTTCACTCAGACAATTAAATTCCGTGTATTAGTTTTTGAGATGCAGCTTTTACGAAAATCGTGAAAAATGCAGCACAGCAGCGCCACCTGTTATATGATTTACGCGGACACCTAATCCAGCACCAATGTATGTTAAGGTCTAACAGAATATGATGTTTGATGAAATTCCGTGCATTAGTTGTTGAGATATAACTATCACTAAAATCGTGTAAATCCTGAAAAATGCAGCCTAGCAATAGCACCTGTTGGGTGACTTAAACCAAAACCTAATCAGCAACAGTTTTTGTAACATTTAACAGAATCAGATGTTTGATGAAAATCAAACTGCATTAGTTCTTGATGTATTAGTTCTTGAGATAGAGCTGTTGTAGAAATCATGAAAAATGCAACATAGCAGCGCCACCTATTGGGAAATTAACACCAAAACCTAATCAGCAACATGTCAACGTCTAACTGAATCTAAAGTTTGATGAAAATCCGTGCATTAGTTCTTGAGATAGAGCTATTACGGATATCGTGAAAAACAAAGCATAGCAGCGATACCTGTTAGACGATTTGTACCAAAAACTAATCAGTACTAATTTAGATTAAGATATAAGTGAATCTGAAGTTGGCGAAAATTCGTTCATTAGTTTTTGAGCTTGAAATAGAGCTATTGCGGAAATCGTTAAGATTTACACAAAAACTATGAGCAGAACTATGTTTCAGACGAAAAGAAATACATATAAATATGAATGAGCGTATATCCAATTTATTGCGTTAGAAATAAAATGCATATAAGAAATGTCATCATAGATCTTTCTTTATCATGGAGTACAGAACCTTTTTTTCTACTCTTGGAAAATGAAAAAAATTACCAGAATTTCGTTTTTGATGCATACAAAAACCCATGTATTTATGACAGCTTACGCACACACATGTTACAGATATGTAGATTCGGAGGTGTCCGCTATTCAGAGGTAAAAGCGCACAAATAAATAAGTGTTAGGAATTCAAAGTGTCCGCTAAATACAGGTGACACTCCTATTCCGGAGTTACCGTTTTGGATATTTTATTGTATATAGAATTTTCACCTGAAAAAATATTTTGGACATTTCTTTGAAAAATCGGGTTAATCCGAACCACTAAGAGTCAAAACCCAACCTGAAACCGACTCGAATCCTAAATAATAAAAATCAACACAACCCGAACTCGACCCGTAACAAAAACGTAAGAGCCAACACTACTCGAGAGTCGGGTTGTAGGGATCGGATAATCTGATTCGGGTAAAAGCTGGTTACCCGACCCATTTGCTCTCAAATCTAAATTCCTTACTGTCACACATAATCAGGATGATGAGCTTTAAGCTTACCTATAGTATTGGTTAGGGGACCCACAAAGTGTCTGGTCTAAGACCATAGTTAAAATTTTTTCGGGTAGGGGGCGGGGGAAGAAATATAAATGAATCTTATCAACTTATTTCGAGGGTTTGGGCTCAAACCCCTGACCCACTTACGTCGCTTGAAAAATCGGCACTATGCTCTTACAATAAAATACCTCTTACAATAAAATACAGTTTCAACTAAAATTCTTTCAGTTTTTCTGCAAGAAATTTATAACTCAGTATTTTGTGATAGAAGGAGAATATTCTCTTTCTGAGTGAGGCCCTGGATAGAATGAATAGGGGCTCGGTTGAGGTTTTCCAGATTGGAAGTCTGGTGAAAGGGTGAAAAAAAAAAGCGTGAGGAAAATGAAAGATTGGAAAAAACTTTAATATCGCGCTTCAATTTTTATGCAAGCATCAAACATTCGATTATATATGAGTATAGATTTCAATTTTCATTTGGCACAGTAGGTACAGGACTAGAGCCCAGAAATTTTCAAGGGTGACAACAGATTTAGTGAATCTCATGTATAATGAAGTTAAGTGAATTAGACTTTTGAAAGTTTAATAAAATGTATTATATTATTTATGATTTCAGAGTTTTCCTTTCCTTTTTCCCCCTCACATAATAATAGTTTAAGTTCGCTTGCCAAAGGCATTCTACGAATTTGTGAGCCCCGGTACAATGGTGAGGGGAACCCTGCATATTCTTTATATAATATATGCATGTAGATATTACAAAATCAATCTTTACGAGACCTTTTCAACTTGGGTCTGATTTGTATCTCCTGATCGCCCTCCGTATATGCCCCTATTATTCGTATAATGATAATTTAACCAAAATAATTTTCTGATATACCATATATTAATCGAAGATTATAAGAACGTTAATAATTGAGTAAACCGATTTTGTAATATAGTTTGAGTAAAGGGATCCTAAGAGTGTCTATACTTTAGGCGTCTAATTTTTTATGCTGAGTCTGGATGACTTGTTTAATATTTCAAATCAATTTGTTTCTAATTTGATAATGGGCATTTTTTTTGTGTGTGTGTGTGTACATACAAAATGTTTATTTTTGCTTATTTCTTCGATAATTTTCTTTATATGTGCTTGTAATTTTCGGTACGATGAAAAATTACTCTATTTCTATTGTTTTTTCTCTCTTATACTTCCGTTTATACTTTATAACAGATATAGCTTATTGAAAAAAAAAGAAGAAGAAGAAGAAATAAGAAATAAAAAAAACACAGAAATTTATACAATATTGAGCATAAATGTAAAATAAATATTACGTATAATCAATTTAGAAAAAGAAAATAGCAGTTAGGCAATTCCTGCAAGCAACTGCCAGATAGGGCTTGCGCAATGTCGCGAAGGGCCCTGGCAAAGCAATAAATGGGGCCCAATGTATACTGAAATACCGGGCTAATAAGAAAAAATGTGTATATGATAAAATAATACATTATAATAAAATGTATAAAAAATACCATTCACATTTAAAGTGCATAATTATTTTTTATTTTGCAAAATCTTCAATCCTTTACAATATTTTAAATATTTATTTTTTGCGTTAAAGGTTACTTTCGGGATCGTCGAATCTATACCTTCCCCGACAATTTTATCACCTTTGACTGTCAGAAATTCTCAAAAGAAGTATGTAAAAAAAAATCTAGGGCAAAAATATTATTCTATACAGAGAAAACGTTATTTCAAAATGTATAGGGAGACTCGGGGGCCCTAAGGAGACCCCAATTGTCGTGGGCCCTGGCAGCCGCCCCGTTTGCGCAATGATTGTGCAGGCCTTGTGCTAGTGTCAGATGAAACCGGAATGTCTAATGAAACATAGGTATAATAGGACAGACAAGACGGATGATCCTATTGCAGTCCAGAGGCTCTTTTGCTTCAAGACAAAGGAATAGCGGGCTGTGGTCAGAAAAAAGAGTTTTTTATAAATTTCTTAGGGAAACATTAAGTTCCGGCTGATTAAAAGAAGAATGATCAACGAAGTGACAGCTTAGCTTAGTACTCGTCTCGGTACAAGACAAGAGATAAGACCTGTCTCAGTAGGGAGTTTTCTATGTCTTTGGTGAGGGTAAAACAATACTTCCTGAAAACATTTTTTCAGTTAGCTTGTAAAAGAAAAAAAAATGTGTGCATGTTCAGATTTAAAGTATTATGTAATCGCCATATTCGTTCGTTACGGTACAGGCCCCTATTGCTCCCGGGCCCCTGGGCAGTTGTACCCTGTGCCCCCCCCCCCTCTCACCGACCCTGGTGGTAGGAAAAATTTTCTTAAGTCTTTGACTTCCTCCAAGCTTTCATTAATTCAGGTATGTTGGGGAAGTATATAATCCTTTTATATTTATGTTTCTGGAAAGATATAAACGTACATGCTTTACAGTTCGGGTATATTGTCCTTTTGTTAAGGCTGTTCTCAAATCCAAAGGGACATTCAGACACTTTTTTTAATTAATTCTTATTCAGAAATGTATGAAATAGGTAAGTTTTGTCATTCAAAAACTATGTAACTGAAAGACGTTTTCCATTCTTTGATAAACGCAAAAGATCTTTCAGAAGATATTGTCACAGTGGGATATTTTGAACCGAATTTACGAGGTGATAGCTATAAAAGGGGGGGGGGGGGACCGGTCGCCACGCGATCAAAATCGCTTATAACTCAATAACTAATTCACTGGAGGGAGGGTTCGGGATTAAAACCTCTCCCAGAGCTACAAAAATTACTAAACTTGCCGCTTATATGAATCACTAGTTAAGCAAATTAACCGCTTTCATGAATCAAAACTAAACTAATATTAAAATTTTTTGCCTTATTTGGAATATGTGGCTTTGCAAATCAAATTCTATTCAACAAAGTGATCCAATTAAACGGCGAATATTGTATTTAAAACTTTGAAAGCGTATATTACATGCATTGGTAAAGTGAGAACTAGTCATTTGTTTTGAAAAAGGTCAGTTATCACATTTTCGAGATGTCTTAGGCTAAGTGAATGATCATTTCCTGCCGTTTAAACGCTTTGAGTTTAAGTATTGTGCAGTGTACAATTTTGTAATTGCATTTCTGTCTTTGATCCGTTCAAAATGATAATGGGCCATCGACTTCCAGACAAAAACATAAAACATACGTTTTATAGGTCTCTTTCAGTTTCAAACTTCTTGTTAGAAGTCCGTACAGGCCGAAATTTCTGCACCGGAGCGCAAACCGATCCGTAGAAAAATATCCTCCCCCCCCCCGGCAGGATCTAAACTACGGGGGGCAGAGGGGGCATGTGCCCCGGGCGCCAAATGAAGGATTATGCCTTTGGAATGGATCATTTTCTTCTGATGAACTGATATGTTCATTTATCATGAAACAGCCATTATAAATGAAGTGTTAGATTATGCCCATTTTTTCTCTCCATTCTGACCAGAAAATCAGAGTTCTAACTTTTTACGGCTGCTCTTTCATCTTCACCTAACACTTCATTTATAATGGCTGTTTCATAATAAATGAAGATATTAGTCCATCAGAAGAAAATAACTCGGATAAAGCGGAAACTCGGTTAAGCGGGACACAGATAATAGGAACTCTGCTATATATTGCATTTTAAAAATGACCTTTAGAATATTTTTGTTGGTGTTCAGAGGGGAGAATCATGACCCCCGTAATCTCCCGTTTGGATCCGCCATTGTAGATTACGTAGTTCAATATTACATATTTTAAATTTTAAAATAAGTCGACTATTAGAAAAGTAGTAAAATTCTCTTTGTAAATATACTTTGTGGAAGAGAGGGGGGGGGGGGGTAAAATCCATGTTTGCCCCGGGTGCAGTTTCGGCCCTGCTCCCGGTATAAAAAGCGAAAATTTCGGCCCGAGCCCAGACCAGCACGTTTTTCCATTTTTTTCACAAAAAATTTATTGGCCCTGTATAAAATCTAAAATTTCGGCCTGTCTCATACAAAAACTTAACAAGCCCTATTCTGCCCGGCTGAATTTCTACAAAATTTCTACAGATTTTTACGCCATTGCGGTTAAAAATTGTCTTGTACGAGGAGTTCTGACAAAAAAAAATACTTATTTTACCTTTTTTCATGTTTTTTTATTCTCCATTTTTAAAAAAAGTGTCCTGGGCTGCGATATTAATTTTGTTTTCTTGAAATTCACAGCAAATTTTCTGAAAGCTTACAGCAGAGGAGGGGGGGGGGGGGGATTCCCTCCGGGTATTAACTATGTGTTTTTTCCGCTTTCCTTTGACGAAATTTGCATTTTTTCGCGATCCTTTGACGAAATTTGCGTTTTTTTCGTGATCGCCGAAATTTGAGAAGTTTTTTTTCCTCGATCCTTTCTTGAAATTTGCGCTTTTTCTGTGATCCTTTGACAGAATTTGCTTTATTTCGCGGCCTTTTGACGAAATTTTAGCTTTTTCTCGATTTTTAGACGAAATTAGCGTTTTTTTCGCAATCATTTGACGAAACTTGCGTTTCGTCCTCGATCCATTGACAAAATTTGCGTTTTTTCCGCAATCTTTTGACAAAATTTGCGTTTTTTCGCGATCTTCAGACGACATTTTAGCTTTTTCACGATTTTTAGACGAAATTAGTGTTTTTTTCGCGATTATTTGGCGAAATTTTTATTTTTTTCGTGATCCTTTGACGAAATTCACAATCCTTTGGCGAGCTTTTTCTATTTCTGCGAACGATTGACGAAATTGATTTTTTACAGCGACCATTTGTCGAAATCCGCGATATATTTATGTCCGAGTTTTCGGAATAATGACCGATTTTTGTTTAAAGTTTCGGAAAATTTAGAACAGAATCACCCCTGGCTATGTCGTAAAATTTTCTACGACGGGATTGCACAAGAGAGCAGAAATGATCGTTATAGACAAGTTCCCTTCTTAGCAGGTACACCGTCTGCTGTAAATGTATTATATTCTTTTCACACGTATTATTATATTCCTGTTGTATGGATCAACACATTTTTTCCGTTTAAGACGTGCAGGTTCTTTTTCAAACGTTATATTTATTTTTATTGCCTAGAATTGTTTATAACATTTATTGCCTAGAAAATGACAATTTTTTAAAAATAATAAATTGAAATTTTTTATTGTAAAACAATGGAAATTTAAAAATATATGTAAGTTTTAAAAAAATTGTTGGGCCGGGCGAAATTTTACTAATTTTTGCACGGATATATAATAATGTCAACTACATTCTAAAATTCACCACTGTTTGGACACTGAGGATGATAAACTTCATCAATTCTCGTGATATTGTTACATCTGACACAATTCAAGGTAAACCTATTGAAAATTTTGCTAAAATTGTTTAATTTTTAAGTTAGGAACAAGAATTTGAGATTTTCTTGGCAGGGGTGATTCAGAGTGAAAAACAAAATTCGGAAATATGGCGGGGGGGGGGGGGGATTCACTCACGGCACTAATTTTTTTTCGCGATTTTTTGGCGAAATTTGCCGTTTTTCGCGATCTTTTGACAAAATTTCGCTATTTTTTGTCAAAATTTGCTGTTCTTTTCGCGATCTTTTGACAAGAATCGTGGTTTTTTTCACGATCTTTTACGAAATTTGCGTTTTTTCTGCGATTCTTTGACGAAATTAGCTTTTTTGTGATCCTTAGACGAAATTTGCGTTGTTTTCGCGATCCTCTGACGAAATTCGCGTTTTCCCCGCGATCTTTTGATGAAATTGGTGATTTTTCTTCGGACGATTGACGAAATTGGTCGTTTTCGGCGATCATTTGTTGAAATTCGCGACATATTTTATGTCCGAATTTTCGGATTCATGGCCGATTTTTTTTTGATTTTCGGAAAATTCGGGTATCTTGGAGTGAAACCCCGTATGTACTTTTGACTGAACAAATGGATTCCTGATTTTCCGTATAAAAATTATTTGCAGAACTGTGCTCTTTCATCTCTTAAAGTTTTTCTCATCATTTTTTAACACGTTATATAAATCTTACATAGTAGCATAGTTATTTCATTGGTGTATTTTATGTTTTATAACTGTAATATTGTAAATGCTGTCTAAATGAATCAAAACCAACGTAACGAGTGATCATACTAGCCGAGAAAAAAAGCAGTGTGTGTCAGAAAGAAAAGTTTGTCATTCATTTACGTAAAAAATAAAAAGGAAAGAAAGAAAAATATTCGCATAAGAGCTATAAAAGAAATTATCTTGATATTCAGGTTTAATATTTAAAAAATGTATAAAAATGTAAAATAAAATTCAAGTAATAAAAAAATTATATTATAAATCGTTAGCTGCATCAAGTTTCAAATTTAGGTTTTTAAAGAATGAGGCAGATAAAAATAAAATTCATGGCAGCTTTTAATGGCCGTGTATAGTTATAATAAATAAATAAATAAATGAAAATAGGTATTGTTATTAAAAAAGATAAGATCGTAGTAAGTAAAAATAAATTCTCTACTCCGTTTTTTAAGTAAATTTCTGATAAAAAGCAAGCATAATTAGTTGTAAATTATAAACTTGCAACTCTTTCACTTCATTGAATAGGTTAGACCGGCAGCACTATCTATCGCTTTAAAGAAACTAGGGGATCGTACCCGGGCTTGCCGGGTTACAGAATATAGGTGAAAACCATTTTTTTAATTGAAAAGTAATATATATATATATATACATGCAATATATTTTTTAGATTGCCCGCTAAAAATAAAAAAAAAAACTTTTTTCATAGGAAAAATATGAATTATACAATCAAATAAACTTTTGAAATTTGTCAAAAGCGATTTTTTCGTATTAGAAGCATGCTAAGAGTTTTTAGCCCAAGATTTCGCTGCTTACGGCATCCTTTTATTTTCTGAAAATTTCAGAGTTTAAGCGCGTAGTTCAATTATATGCCTGTTAAATTTGTATTTTATTTATATTATTTTATTTATTTAATCATAGGGGAAGTTTGGTTTTTGTGTACGGAATATTAGTCGTAAGAAAATGATGACTCTTTATGTTGTTTTAAGGGCAAACGGATTAATCTTTCTTAATCGAGCTCCACGCGATAGAGGTAAATTTAAAAATTAAACACTCATACCTGCAATCACCCTTTTTAAAAAACTTGTATTTTCATTTGATCATTTTAAAATCATTTTAACTCGAAACGTGAAGTCACGATTGTCAGCAGAATCTTTGCATGTGAACAGTCACACTCTTAACTCGAGACGCTAATCTCAGTACCGGAGAGTAAAAATTGCCGCAATTTATGTTTTTCGACGGATTTGTGTTAAAAAGTTTAGTTTCATCTAAGAAAATCATCATTTTCTTTTAAATATGTCGTCATTTTCACTTACTTAACCTTGTCACCTAGTGTCTGAAACTTATTACACATACAAAAGAAAAACAATATAGAAGCTTTATGAAAAAAATGCGTGTTTTCAAAAGCAGTACATAATTTTCCGTACAAAATATTATGTCCCTAATGGGATTTTGCGCCATTAAATCCTATGCAACAATTTTCATCAACAATTTTGAATTTTTATCAGATAATCACACGAATAAAGATAAACCTAATTATTTTTCTCTTCTCTGCAATAATGAAAGCTATTACCATCATTTTGAAGAAGTTTCATAAAATACTTTTAATATTAAAATATAATAATGTGATATTAAAAAAAGAAAAACAGCTAGTGCGGGCGCATTTACAAATGAATAGCTTTCAGTTAAAACAATTATTAGTAAATTTGGTTCAGCAGAAAGCTCAGGGCAGATGACTAAAAAACATCCTTCTGTTTCAAATATATAGATTATATAAAATTATGGAAAATTAAATTAAGCAGCTCATGTTATTTTGATAAAATTACAGTAACATGTATTAAAGAATAGCAATAAAATTCTATTAGTCGAGAGAATTTTGGACAAAAACTTGGGGAACCTGATATTATTTAATCCTCGAATTATTGCCAAGATGTTCTTTGATTGCTTATCTAACTCGGCGAAACGAATTCACCCAAGAGAGAATCATCAAGTTCTGTAATATAAATCACTATTTTTCGGACATAGAGCATGCAAGCTGTATGTTACTGCTCTTCCATAAAGTCACTCTAAACGTTTGTAAAACATTACGTTTTATCAGTGTGTGATTTCGATTACGCTATTTTCAAAGATAAAGCATTTTAACCTATGAAGAATTTCAAAGCAGCTGGGGGGAAAATGACGCACTTCTACAAAAACATATTTCAGTTTTAAGAATTAAAATACACGCTTTTTTATATAAAATGACGTCAATTGCATCTGCTAAAGCATCTCGCTTTTACGATCCCGTCTTAAATAATATCTATAGAATGGTATGCAAATGACATCATTATCGCGAAATAATACACAAACCCAACAGAAAGCAATGACGTCATTTAAGAAGCTCGGCAAAACTATCTCGGGTATCTACGGATTTATGACTTCATTTTTTTTTGTTTATATTAGCTCCATGTTTTGACAGAAGTCACTCATTTATATTTTTCCAAAATTCGTAAAATGCAATTACACACGCATTAATAAAATTGCATTCTTTCAAAATTTTTATACGAATTAAGTAAATGCGGGGAAAATAAGTCACACAAATATTCTTTAAAATACTGTAGGGACTTAGATATCATTGGACAAGAGTCTATGGTAGCGTAAGTTATTAAAATCTAAGTCCTTTATTTAGTCTCGATTAAATATGAATATTTACAAGTTAAACAATATTGGTTTGGGTTCTCGTCATTTTAACAGGATAAAAAGTTCCATCAACGGGCTGCTTCCACAGATATAGTGCTTCAGTCGGAGAAAAGACTGATCGGACGACCATCTATCTCATCTCCTCGCGTCGCTCCTTTACCACTCGGTCCAGCCAGACCTCCTCGCCAGCGTCCTCGCTCTCTCACTTCTCCACTCCTTCTCTCTTCCTCCCGCGTTGCCACCTCGCCTCTCTCCAAGGCTGAAACTCCCGGTCCTAGGGAAAACTAGTCTTTTTCCCTCTTAGCCGATGCCACCGCCTATTTCTCGAACGCTGAAGCTCGCCGCCCTAGGAGAAATCGTCTTTTCTCCCCCTCAGCCGTTGCCACTTACTGGACGGCTGAAACACCTGATCTCTGTGCAATTCAATGGAATGTTAAGTTAGCGCCGGAACGAAATTGTACTGCCAGTTCCATTCATATTTGCAGACTCGACGGCACCATAGCTTTGTTCAGAGATGAACTATGAGTTTATGAGATTTCTCTTAGCGTGGGAAAGTCCAGAAGACCCCAGGGGGATCTTCTCCCGAATTAATAGTTCGTGAATAAATAGTCTTTAGGGGTAATTAGTAAAGTTCTTACAATACAATTTTGTAAAGAGAATGTGTTGTATCTTTTGTAAAGTTAAATTGCAATAAACTAAAAATCATTTAATTGATAAATGAAAACGAAATAAAGCCAAAACTCACCCGGTTTTGTAACAGGCGATACTCTTGACATAGCACGTATTTTAATTTCAAATTTTTTTTCAGTTTTTATGAGAAAAGGGCAACAAACAGATACAGCAATCTACTATTTTCCTTTTTTCCGCCTTTACTTTCAACAGAAATGGAGTACTTCAGTTGCCACGATTACAAAAAAAGTAATAAAAACTATAAAAAAAATTAATATCTTAAAATAAAATTGAGATACAGCTTTCAATCAAATTGCATTTAAAAGAGCATTTTTTTTCCTTATACAGTGGTGTAAAAATTTAAAATGTGCGATGTTTAGAAGTTAAAAAAAGTGCTGTATAGAAAATTTCAAAACCAAAATTTTATTTCAGTGTTGCCATTCGCAAAATGACGTATGCGTTACGCACAGATATGTTTGTCCTTTATAATATAGATAAGAATCACTTATAGTCCAGTCAAATTAGGCAGATTTGGGGTCATTTTGGGACATAATTATGAGAGTTTTGAAACTTGGTAATATTGTTTGGGAGGGTCTACTAATGAACATACTAAAAGTCCTGATGGATGGGGGTTGAGCGCGAGGGGGGAAGGTAAAAGAAGGTACCATTTTTCGGTTTTTTGTTAATATTTCATAATCTGTAAGTCCTACGGAAAATTTTCTAATGCAAAAGTTAAAGAGAATTAAATTCTCTGCAAAATAGATTCTAAACATTTTTCTCTAGAAGCCATAGTTAACGAGATAATCGCATTAAAAAATGTAGAAACTTGCCGAAAGTCACACCAGTGCCAGAAAGCGGGTCAATGGCACTTGCATTGCATCTATTTAACTTAAATTTTAATGACCGTTAATAAATGCTGTGGTCAGATGAAATGAAGCCTGAACAATAACTTCAACAAATGACATTTTTCTTAACTATAGATTATGTTATATAGATTATATGTTCCGTAATCGGGTTTGAAGTTATTTTACAAAGCATGGATTAACGCCAATTTAATTTCCTTCTGTTACTTTTGTTTCGTATACTTTTTAGCTCACAGGCTATCAAAGCCTGAGAGCTAATGTGCCCGCCCGTTCTGTATGTATGTACGTACGTACGTATGTATGTATGTACGTACGTAATGCGATAACTCTTGATAGAAACATCCGATTTGCTTCAAAATTTTTTTCTAGGTTCATTGTGATAAGGCGCTTCCCTGATTAGTTTTGGGAGTTCATTGGTTAAGGATAAAGGGGGGAAAACGGGGTTATTCCAACCCCTTAATTCAGATAAATGTGTTTTTCATGCAGAATCATTCGATTTGCTCCGAATTTGATATACCGGTTTATTATGTTAAGGAACTTTCCTGATTAGTTTTGGGGGTTCATTGGTTAAGGATAAAGGTTGAAAAGGGAGGTTAGCCCGCCTCTCTTAAATTAGATAAATGGGTTTTTCATGCAGAATGATTCGATTTGCTCCGAACTTGGTATACCGGTTTATTATGTTAAGGAACTTCCCTGATTAGTTTTGGGGGTTCATTGATTAAGGATAAAGGGGAAAGGGGGCTAGTCCACCCCCCTTAATTTATATAAACGGGTTTTCATGCAGAATTATTCGCTTTGCTCCAAATTTGGTATACCGGTTTATTATATTAAGGAGCTTCCCTGATTCGTTTTGGGGATTCATTGGTTAAGGATAAAGGGGGGGCTAGTCCACCCCCTTAATTTAGATAAATGGTTTTTTTGCAGGATTATTCGATTTGCTCCAAATTTGGTATACCGGTTTATTATGATAAGGAGCTTCCCTGATTAGATTTGGAGGTTCACTGGTTAAGTATAAAGGGGGAAACGGGGGCTAATTCCCCTTCACTTATTTTTTTTGAGGGGCATTATTCTTTAAAATAAGAGTATGATATACAATTAGTGTGAATAGCCTGTGAGCTCAATGCCATCAGTTTAGCTGGGCACTTTTCTTTTTTATTTTTACATAGATTATAGATACCGGGTGTCCCAAAAAGGACTGACTGATTTTAAAATTCAATAACTCCCAAACGGTGACAGATATTAAAAAAATTCTTGCAGGAGGGTTATGCATAAAGTCAAAAGTTTTATTACAGTGATTTTCGATTTTAGTTCGAATTACAAACAATAGATGGCGCTGTAAGCAATAGTCGCTAAATACAGGCTCGATTTTCGGTCCTTTCTGTTGTTCCATGGAGAAAAAGGAGATTGAAATGTATTATCCGGGCCACGAAGTACCAAAAATCGAGCCTGAATTGAGCCTCTATTGATCGCAGCGCCATCTGTTGTTTGTAATTCGAACTAAAATCGAAAATCACTGTAAAAAAACTTTTGACTTTATGCATAACCCTCCTGCAAGAATTTTTTTAATACCTGTCACCGTTTGGAAGTTATTGAATTTTAAAATCAGTCAGTCCTTTTTGGGACACCCGGTATGTTGAACCTTCAATCCGTCAGGACCAAAGAGGAATGCGACAAGTTTGTTCGATAGAGTTATTTCACGATTCGACGCAGCGACAAGTTTTGAACAAAGTTTGGTTTGACAACCATTGAGCAAAAACTAATGCTATCTATGAAATGCTTTGTAGGGCTTACACATGGATGAGGAATAAGTATGGTCTGGGCGCCATGGCTACCTTTCATATTTGTACCACCCTGGAAGAATTCTGTGGTTTAACTCTTTCTTCCGGAGAACAACATAAGGATTTTCGTGAAGCTCGTATGAATAGAGATGCTGCGGATATCTTCAAACTTTCAACTTGGTTTGAAAATCACCCGCCATTTCCTCAGATAGATATAATTATATCAATATCTTCTGTGTTTATTTGGAGATGAAACTATCACCTGCTTCAAAACTTTGGAAATCGGGAGTAAAAAGATGATTCAGGTGTCTAGCAAATGTTACTCAGATGGGAAACTAACTCGGAAAGTATAGCACAATCACTCAACTGTACGCACAATTCAATAAAATTTCATGATACTACTAAAACTGTAGATCCTCTAGTTATATTCCAACGGATTTCCTTGAGCAAACGTAGTGATGATGATTTAGCAAATTGCCTACAGTATGAATTGGCTACTTATCCTCTCTCTCTTTTCAATGATTGCAGAATGTATAAGACAAAGAAACGTGCTTTGTGTCAAATATTTGAACAATCAGGTGAGATAATATACCAACAACAAACAATAGTTGTTAATGGGGACTTCCTGTTATATGAGGTGGTGTGGAAGAAGGGATCAACAATACAGGAATTTGCAACACCTAAATAAAGTACGTTAAGAAACACTATTGTGGAAAAAGACGCAGAATTGTTTTCGATGGATATACTGACACTGTAAACAGTACCAATGTAGCTGAACAAAATAGAAAGTGCTCTGCGAAAACTTCAGTTTACATATATTTTGAAGAACATACTGTCATCAGTGTTCCCCAAAATCAGTTTCTCTCAAATAAGAACAATAAGATAATGTTGATTCCCATTCTATCCTCTAATTTAAATGACAAAGGAGTCTCATGTTAGCAAAGTCCTAATTATGCCTACACTCTGACTGTTCAGATTGCTATAGATGCACTGAGTGAAAGTGACAACGTTACTGTTGTTGGACAGGATGTGGATATACTTGATCTTCTCTCAGGCTTAACCTCTTCAGATAAAAATATATTCTCACAGATACAGCTGTGGCAGGGAAATGAACTGTCTCCTGAGATTTGGGGTTGGAAACATAAGCTCGTTCATACGTTAGTGCCTATCACAACCACCGATCCTGTTGTCCTTGAGGCAATACTAAACCTCATCCAGTGTACAATTGGTTGTAGGCAAAAATGTTAAGCCTTAGTTACATTTGCTAGACACCTGAATCATTCTTTTGCTCCCGATTTTCAAAGTTTTGAAGCAGGTGATAGTTTCATCTCCAATAACCAAAGAAGATATTGATATAATTATATCTATCTGAGGAAAGGGCGGGTGATTTTCAAACCAAGTTGAAAGTCTATTCATCCGAGCTTCACGAAAATCCTTATGTTGTTCACCGGAAGAAAGAGTTAAACCACAGAATTCTTCCAGGGTGGTACAAATATGAAAGGTAGCTGTGGTGCCCAGACCCCACCTATTCCTCGTCCATGTGTGAGCCCTACAGAGCCTTTCATAGATAGCATTAGTTTTTGCTCAATGGTTATGTCAAACCAAACTCCTGTCCAAAACTTGTCGCTGCGTCGAATCGTGAAATAGCTCTATCGAACAAACTTGTCGTATTCCTCTTTGGTCCTGACGGATTGATTGCTCAACATATCTATAATCTATCTACTCTAAAAAAAAGTAACTACCGCTGTCGCCGCCGCCGGTTTTGAATTTTTTGTGACCGGAAGTGTTTCTTCGTTAATATTAAGAAAAATAATGCATACACAAATATAAAAATCGGAGGTATTATACACAAATGTTTGATAAACACGCTGATGCAGACAGTTTTCAAATCGAAGAATTATATTAAGATATATTTAATGCTAAAGTTGGACAAAATCGTTCCACTAAAAAAGTTTTATAGGAGCAAAAACTATACATCGAAATTTAATCATTTTTAGATCATTTTATACGTTAGAATTTTCCGGTGTGCAGACTGTATTTCTTTTTTTAATTTGACTCATTTTTTGAGGTTTTATTTCTATTTTAAATTCAAATTTTCAGCATTTCTAGAGATAATTTTTACATTACTAGGGGGCTCGGCCCCCTATGAGCTACGCTCGCCAACCCCCGTCCAGACACCGCAGACTCTAAATGCACGCTAATTTGATCTGCTTTAAAAAGATTTCGAAAGATTGAATTATAATTTAAAAAACAGTGCCGATCTCCCTATAAACGAATTCCTATTCATTTCTCTATGATTGAGGAATTTTAACGCCAAATCCGCTGCGGTACTACTTGATTATCCCGACGACCTACTTCGCCAAGTTACATAAATCGCCAAACCACTCGCCAAATTATACAAATTGACATAATTTTTATTTTAAATAACGAAAGAACAAATAAATTAGTACAACATTAATAAAAATACAAATAAAACGTCGAAATAAAAATAACTTGATGACGTAGATACGTGTAACAACATTTCAAAATAAGCTAATATAAAAGGAATTGAGTAAACAGAGTCTTTGTCTCCTGGTATTTTTTAACAAAGCGAAAAGAAATTTCTTTTAAATGAGACATTTTAAATTAATCGTTTTTAATCTGACGTAATTTTTACCAAGCTATTCTTTCTCTTTTAAATATTCACGTGAAAATACTTTTGTTAGAAATGAAATATTATTTGCGCTTTCCTAACAAAAATAGTTGAAAAGATCCTCTCAAAATATCAAATAAATGTCTAGCGCAATTTCTAAATTTAAACTGTTTTGCAATATTATTTTGCTCTCATTTTATGTAATAACTATAATGTGAGGTAAATATGACGTAATTTCTCCTATTTAAGACTTCTAACGCATGTTAATGAATTTATTATTTTACAATATCCTTTCTCTTTTAAAATTCACGTGTATACTTTTTATGATGTAATTTTTAATAAGTTCCTGCTTTTTGTGCATAATTATTTAATTCTAATTCCAAATGATTTTTTCTGCTTATAATACTCACGTGTAAATAGATTTTTAATTTGAAGCAAACATTATAGTTTGCGCTGTTTATACATTTAGCAACAGAATAAATTAATACAATTTTCTAAAATCCCTCTATTCTAAAAAAAAGTAACTACCGCTGTCACCGCCGCCGCCGCCGGTTTTGAATTTTTTGTGACCGGAGGTCTTTCTTCGTTAATATTAAGAAAAATAATGCATACAAAAATATGAAAATCGGTAGTATTATACAGAAATGTTTGATAAACACGCTGATGCAGACAGTTTTCAGATCGAAGAATTATTTTAAGAGATATTTAATGCTAAAGTTGGACAAAATCGTTCCACTAAAAAAGTTTTATAGGAGCAAAAACTATTCATGGGAATTTAATCATTTTTAGATCATTTTATACGTTTGAAGTTCCCGGTGTGCAGATTGTATTTCTTTTTTTAATTTGACTAATTTTTTGAGGTTTTATTTCTATTTTAAATTCAAATTTTCAGCATTTCGAGAGATATTTTTTACAGAATTTAGAAAGTGATATTAATTTAAACTGTTGCCAACTGTATAAACAGCGGAAACAATAATGTTTGCTTCAGAAAATAAAAAAATATTTATACATGTAAATAAATTAATAATTTTTTTACATGTGACTATTATAAACAGATAAAAAACATTTGGAATTAGAATTAAATAATTATGTACAAAAAGCAGGGACTTATTACAAATTACGTCATAAAAACTATAATTACACGTGAATTTTGAGAGAAAGGAATTTGTAAAATAATAAATTTATTAACATGCGTTAGAAGTCTTAAATAGGAGAAATTACATCATATTTACGTCACATTACAGTTATTACATAAAATGAACACAAAATAATACTGCAAAACGGTTTAAATTTAGAAATTGCGCTAGACATTTATTTGATATTTTGAGAGGATACTTTTCAACTATTTTTGTTAGGAAAGCGCAAATAATATTTCATTTCTAACAAAAGTATTTCCACGTGAATATTTAAAAGAGAAAGTATAGTTTGGTCAAAATTACGTCAGATTAAAAACGATTAATTTAAAATGTCTCATTTAAAAGAACTTTCTTTTCGCTTTGTTAAAAAATACCAGGAGACAAAGACTCTGTTTAATTAATTCCTTTTATCTTAGCTTATTTTGAAATGTTGTTACACATGTCTACGTCATCAAGTTATTTTTATTTCGACGTTTTATTTGTATTTTTTTTAATGCTGTACTAATTTATTTGTTCTTTCGTTATTTAAAATAAAAATTAAGTCAATTTGTATAATTTGGCGAGTGGTTTGGAGATTTATATAATTTGGCGAAATTGGTCGACGGGATAATCAAGTAGTACCGCAGCGGATTTGGCGTTAAAATTCCCTAATCGAAGAAAAATGACTAGAAATCCGTTTATAGGGAGACCGCCACTGCTTTTTAAATTATAATTCAATCTTTCGAAATCTTTTTAAAGCCGATCAAATTAGCATGCATTTAGAGTCTGCGGAATCTGGACGGGGGTTGGCGAGCGTAGCTCGTAGGGGGCCGAGCCCCCTAGTAATGTAAAAAATATCTCTAGAAATGCTGAAAATTTGAATTTAAAATAGAAATAAAACCTCAAAAAATGAGTCAAAATAAAAAAATTAATGCAATCTGCACTCCGGCAAATTCTAACGCATAAAATGATCTAAAAACGATTACACTGCCATGTATAGTTTTTGCTGCTATAAAACTTTTTTAGTGGAACGATTTTGTCCAACTTTATCATTAAATATCTCTTAAAATAATTCTTCGATTTGAAAACTGTCTGCATTAGCGTGTTTATCAAACATTTCTGTATAAAACCACCGATTTTCATATTTTTGTATGCATTATGTTTCTTAATATTAACGAAGAAAGACCTCCAGTCACAAAAAATTCAAAACCGGCGGCTGCGGCGGTGACAGCGGTAGTTACTTTTTTTTAGAATAGAGAGATTTTAGAAAATGATATTGATTTAAACTATTGCCTTATGTATAAACAGCGCAAACAATAATGTTTGCTTCAAATTAAAAATTTATTTTACACGTGACTATTATAAACAGAAAATATAAAAAGCAGGAACTCATTGAAAATTACGTCATAAAAACTATATTTAAACGTGAATTTTAAAACAGAAAGAGTATTGTAAAATAATAAATTAATTAACATGCGTTAGAAGTCTTAAATAGGAGAATTTACGTCACATTTACGTCACATTACACTTATTACGTAAAATGAACAAAAAATAATATTGCAAAACAGTTTAAATTTAAGAATTGAGCAAGACATTTATTTGTTATTTTAAGATGATCAGAATATTTCATTTCTAACAAAAGTATTTTTACGTGAATATTAAAAAGAGAAAGAAAAGTTTGGTGAAAATTACGTCAGATTATATTTGTCAGATTCAAATTATAATTCAACCTTCCGAAATCTTTTTAAAGCCGATCAAATTAGCGTGCTGTTAGAATCTGCGGTGGCTGAACAGGGGTGACGAGCGTAGCTCGTAGGGGGCAGAGCCCCCTAGTCTATGTAAAAAAAAGTATACCAAACAAAAGTAACAGAAGGAAATTAAATTGGCGTTAATCCATGCTTTTTAAAATAACTTCAAACCCGATTACGGAACATATAATCTATATACGTAACATAATCTATAGTTAAGAAAAATGTCATTTGTTGAATTTATTGTTCAGGCTTCCATTCACCTGACCACAACATTTATTAACGGTCATTTAAATTTAAGTTAAATAGATGCAATGCAAGTGTCATTGACCCGCTTTCTGGCACTGGTGTGACTTTCGGCAAGTTTCTACATTTTTGAATGCGATTATCTCGTTAACTATGGCTTCTAGAGAAAAATGTTTATAACCTTTTTTGTAGAGAACTTAATTCTCTTTAACTTTTGCACTAGAAAATTTTCCGTAGGACTTCCGTAGGACCGTAGATATTATGAGATATTAACAAAAAACGAAAAATGGTACCTTCTTTTACCTTCCCCCCCTCGCGCTCACCCCCCATCCATCAGGACTTTTAGTATGTTCATTAGTAGACCCTTCCAAACAATATTACCAAATTTCAAAACTCTCATAATTATGTCCAGAAAAAAAACCTAATTTGAGTGGACTATTATGCAATATAGAAATTCGTCACGTAATTCGTCATTCAGCAACTAATTAAAAATTCAAAATTTTTTCTAATGAAATATTCAAGTTATTTACCATCAAATCTTGACGGGCACCAACTAGTTCTACATAAATTTCCCTTTTTAACATTAACAAAGTCCTTTGGAAACATTATGAGTTGTGATAGATTTTTACACGGCATTTGGAGTGTGCACTTCTATATCGCTTCTTTTAATGTGATATCACTTCCCTTTATGTCTGATGTTTTAAGTTTGTGGCTTGGCGATCCTTCACAATGAGTTGTTTTTGATTAGATAGATTTCAATGGACTCCTGTGACGTCGATTTTGGGCATATAAAAATATACACCAATATGTATTAAAAACTTTGCAACTACACTTTATCCTCATTCAATGCGCAGTCATTTTCAAGTCTGCATCAGGCGACTATTTTATATCGCACCATTTTCAAAAAACAAAAACTTTTCACATACACTTTGACAAAATCTGCAAGAGAAATATACTACAAAATAATTTTTTTTTGATACAGTGGTGCGAATAGAATATAAAAATAATCACCCGTTCATTTTATAAAAGTCATTGGTCACATCGCAGGCATTTCATTTTTAAGCAAAAACGCACATAATATTTTAAACATGACACAAATTACTCCGATGAAACCGAATTCCGATGAACACTAAACTGTGCAGCTGTGGAGCTCAGTGGCTTGATTAAAATACAAACCATGGACTCAATATTTTTGCTAAAAATGGATCTTTCTAAAAAGATAATATATTTCATTTTATTAATTATGAGCGTGAATTCATTAATCAACGAGACGCGACAGTTTAAATTTTCTGGAATTTCATTTTCAAAAGCAGCCCTTTATACTTGCATATATATCGCTTTTATTTAAGACAATCATCTTAAAAATTATTTTTTGTGCGAATTTGTTTATAGCAATCAAGAATTTCGTGTGCTTTTCCAAAGGATCTTCATTTATATAAAAAAAAATGGGGCAAAGCAGTAGCAAACCGGGTGAAGAAAACTGTGAAACTACTCCATTAAACTCTGACATTGAAATCATCTATTCTACAAGGGATAATATTGGTGAAGCCAGAAATATTGAATTGATAGATCTCACCGAAGATGGAATAGATTCAACAAATGATAACACAGAAAATGAAGCAGAAATAAACTCCGAAATTCCAACCGACATCAGAGACGCAAGTGTCAATAGCTCAATTATCCAGAATGGAGAGGAAATTAGAGTTGCATCTGTGCCTGAAAGAAAAAGCCCCAGAAAAAAGAAACAACCTGCAATTGCTGAAATGGTAATGGATTCCATTAAGGCCCTGAAAAAACGCAACGGCGCGTCATATGAACAGATAAGTAATTTTATAGAAGATAAGTACAAGGTCAGTGCAAACCGACGGAAACATTACATTCAGAAGTTCTTGCAAGAAAGTGTTAAAGATGGAGTACTGGAAAAAATAGACAGCGATTCCGAGGAAGAAAGATTCAAAATCAAGAAAGTCAAGGAAACATCAAAAAATATGCCTCAGAAAGAAGGAAATATGAAAGCAAAAAAGAAAATGGCGGCTGCAAAAAATAAAGTACAAAAATAACTGCTTCATCTTAAAATTATTCTTCTCATTTTCTGATATGAAACTGTCAAAATTTTTCTAAATTAAAGTTAAAATATTTAATCTTATCAATATTTTAAAAATAAACAGGTTTTCAATGGCTAAATTGCTTTGTTTTTGTTTTTTTTTATCAGCCTAAGCTAACTTTTATAATTTTATGTCAAACTGTTTTAAGGAAGTCCGGAACACATTTTAAAATAATTTTTATTTATTGAGTTAAAATTTTGAATTTTTTTGTGATGGTTAACCATATCATTTGTAAACAAAATCACATGATAAAACTTCTCATATTTTTTTTAAATTAAAATTTAACATTTATTTTAA
The DNA here is from genome assembly GCA_963932465.1 of Maratus speciosus. Classification (NCBI taxonomy): domain Eukaryota; kingdom Metazoa; phylum Arthropoda; class Arachnida; order Araneae; family Salticidae; genus Maratus; species Maratus speciosus. The sequence goes on from CAWVRF010001348.1 coordinate 82,586, forward strand.
AAGTAGGGTAATTTAAAATCGTTATAACTCGAAATATTATTTGTAGAATTTCAAATTTTGATCATTGAAATAAACAGAAATAGATAAGTTTTAATTTAGATTCAGCATTTTCAAAAATATTCATTTAAAAAAATTAAAAATATTTAAATTAAAAATTAAAGAAAAAAAGATTTAACTTTAAAAAAAAGGCACTTGTTAGTTATCCCGTCGACCAAATTACTGTCGTCAAATTGTAAGATTAAATGCCAATAATGGTTGATCGTAAATGTCACATGCACTTGACTTAGTGTTTACGTCAGTAAGTAATTTTTATTTCGACATTTTATTTCTATTTTTATTAATGTTATACTAATTTCTTTGTTCTTTCGTTTTTTAAAATAAAATTTATGTCAATTTGCATAATTTGGCGAGTGGTTTGGCGATTTATATAATTTGGCGAAATTGGTCGACGGGATAACTAACAAGTACCAAAAAAAAAAAAATCATCTTTTGAAAAGTAAATATTTTTTTCGGAACAGATGTCATATTCGCCCCATATTGGCGCGATTTTTTTCGGTTGCCAATTTGGCGAAAACATCAACAGCATAAACAACATAATCCGAGTTACCACATCAAGCCCTTTAGCGCAAGTTAAGTACCCGTTGCCTATATGATATTGGCGACAGAAAAGAATCGCGCCAATATAGGGCGAATATGACATCTGTACCTTTTTTTCCAATTTGCTGAATCTAAATTAAAGTAAACTAATCAGGGCCAGACTTAGGCTATGGGGGGCCCCGGGGAAAGAACAGGCACAGATGTCATATACGCCCCATATTGGCGCGATTTTTTTCAGACGCCAATTCGGTGAAAACATCAACAGCATAAACAACAATATCCGGGTTACCATATCAAGCAAAATAACGACATTTGGGGTCAGTTAAGTACCCGCTGCGTATATGACATTGGAAAAAAAAATCGCGCCAATATGTATGTATATGACATCTGTGCCCAAGAATCCTTCTGGGGGCCCCCCTTCGAAACAGATGTCATATTCGCCCCATATTGGCGCGATTTTTTTCTGTCGCCAATATCATATAGGCAACAGGTACTTAACTTGCGCCAAAGTGCTTAATGTGGTAACCCGGATTATGTTGTTTATGCTGTTGATGTTTTCGCCAAATTGGCAACCGAAAAAAATCGCGCCAATATGGGGCGAATATGACATCTGTACCCCCCCTTCTATCTATCTAAAATTTTTTTGCGAATAATGTGCAAGTAGCTACTACTAAACGTCATGGTACAGATGTCATATTCACCCCATATTGGCGCGATTTTTTTCGGTTGCCAATTTGGCGAAAACATCAACAGCATAAACAACATAATCCGGGTTACCACATCAAGCAAAATAACGACACTTTGGCGAAAGTTAAGTACCTGTTGCCTATATGATATTGGCGACAGAAAAAAATCGCGCCAATATGGGGCGAATATGACATCTGTACCAAAATGGTCACAACTTTAAGAAAAAATGCTAGTACGATAATAGTAGAAAAAAGGATAGATTGGTTGACACGAGTATTTCTTTGCAAGCTTCGCTTATCTACGTACGTTATAAGATGTCTGAAAGAAAATGCCCCAAATGCGTCATAATGAATGGTTTTAACTTGCCATGTTACGTAGAAAACGTTAATAAAGAATTTCTTTTGAAAACAATAGAATACTAAGTAGTCAGAATAGAATTTTAATAATTAGTTATCTAATGATATAGTTTGTTTTTTGCATGGGTGGCAGGGGTACTGGAAGCAGAGAAGGGAAGGGGGACTGTACTCCCTAAATGTTTGAAAATATATGAATTTTCGTTACTTTTGGCTAATTTTAATCATTTGGCACCTTTTAATGAAAATCTTGATTACTCTCATGGGGGGCCCCTAAAAAGGGGGGGGGGAGCAGCTGCCCGCATGCCCCTGAAACTAATTGAAAAAGATATGTTCCCAGTTTGAACCGTATATCTTTAACGGTTCTTGAGTTACAACAATTTAAATACGAGAAATGGTGAAAAAACCCATCATGAAGAAAAACTCATTTTCACAAGAAGTCCTTTGCATGACAATTATTGCTTGAAAGCTAGCTTTTGAAAAAAAAAAAAACAAAAAAAAAAACGAAAAAAATAATATTTCTTGTCCTAATTAAGATAGAAACATCATTTAAGCGTCATTTTAAGCAGAAAAAAGCAGAGAATTCTTTACTCCAATAAATTGTATTGAGTATTTATATAATTGTATTGAGTTATTATATAATTTGGCGAAATTGGTCGACGGGATAACTAAGAGGTACATTTTTTAATTATTTTCTATTATTTTAAAAAGGAAATAACAATAAATAAAAACAAATTTGGAAATTGATGCTGTAAATTCCCTCGGCCGCCATCTTTGATTTTTTCTTGGCGTAAAGACCCCTTTTCGCCAAGTAGTGTATGTTGCCAAGCATCTGTGATTTAATAGGATTTTACATTTTGCGTATTTCATAAATGATAATGTTGGTGTCAAGACTCCCTAAGAGAGTCTTGGATGATGTGATATACATTAAATAAAAAAGTTAGCACAGATGTTGCACGCACCACGTTGGCGCGATTTTTTTTCTAAAGCCAATTTGGCGAAAACCTCGTTTTCGAATACCAGTTACATATATATTTTTTAAAAAGGGAATAACAGTAAATAAAACAGGTTTAATTAATAACTATACAACAAAACAATTTATATAATTTTAAAAAATAAAATAAAAGTAAATAAGCAATTTATTAATAAATAATCAAAAACATCCGGGTTACCATATCAAGCAAAATAACGAACTTTGGTGACAGTTAAGTATCCTGATTCGTATATGACATTGGCGTCAGAAAAAAATCGCGCCAACGTGGTGCGTATATGACATCTGTGCCAAAAAGTTTTACAGTGGCTCGTTTGTATTTTGCAACTGAATATCCATAAGTTATTTGGTATTTATGTACTAACCGCATGACGGATAATCGCCAAAAAATGACACAGATGATATTACTTATATTAATCTTTAGAAAATTTAAGAATATTATAATGTATGTACATAGTATATCAAGTGTGACTAAAATGCCATAAAGGTTATGTCGCCAAGTTTGGCATCAAACAATAGCAAAGTTGGCAACGATTTGGTTGTGGTTTAAAATGTAGCAAAACTTAGAGAAGAGTTACCTATCAAGAAATGTTTGTATTTTCAGAGAATACTATTTAAAAATTATGTACCGAATGTTTAGAAAAATATTGAAATTCAAAAATCAGTTAATTTTACAAAAATATACTGTAAAAAAAAAAATAGCTGAAACAAACAAACAAACAAAAAATCTTTTTACAGACATACATACAATAAATACATTAAACCCAACTGGAGTGAAAAATTAGCCAGAGCCAGGAATCGAACCCGGGACCACAGTATACAAGACTGCTGCTCTAACCACTGAGCTACTCCGGCCGATGCCTGAGTCTGCAATTTCTCACTAATAAACCAAGTTGGGGAAGTCACCAGCCATCTATACGATAGCCTTGGATGACCGGACAACGATGAATAGATTTTTACTATTACATCGATCTACGAAATATAATAATAAACACACATACTACAATATATATTAAAACTCACATTCACACATAAATAACGCCTGAATTCAACAGTTAAATGTATATATAAATATTTTACAGACATACAGGCGTTATTTATGTGTGAATGTGAGTTTTAATATATATTGTAATATGTGTGTTTATTATTAAACAAAAAATCTTTATTGCCTGTTTTTAACCATTTAGAAAAATGGTTATTGTTCTCGTCAGGGTAGGAAATCAAAAGCATACCTGAAGATTTTCATTGGTTTAATCCGCATTTTATTCGTTTTCTGATTGGTCTATACAGTAATTTGTATTTCCCTTTACTTTCAACAGAGATGGATACCTCCTGTTACCACTATGACAAAAAAGTAATAAAAACTACAAAAAAAATTAATAATTCAGAAACAAATTGAGATGCAGCTTTCAAACAAATTGCATTTAAAAGTACATTTTTAACACTTTCCAACAAAGTTGAAAAGTGTTTATGCATTCGGTTTGTCTGTCCGTCTGACCGTCTGTACGCGCTCTAACTCCCGTAAATATACTCCGATCGTTCTGAAATTTTTAGATGTTAGTGACCTCTACCATAGCACGAACCCTATTGCAAATGAAGTTTGTAGCATGTTTAGTTCATTTACAGGGACAGTCAAAAGTTTTCCGTTACATTACGGCCTATGGGAAAGAATCGATTTAAATGATTTTTAATGATGTTACACGCTTTCAAACACAATAAAAGTGATATGCATTTATCAAGCGCAGTAAAATATGCATTCCGTAGAATATGCGTTGCAAAGAATAAATATTATTCATTTACAGGTCCACACAAAAGAATTCCGTTACATAATGATATACGGGTTGAGGAAATTTTTTCCGGTGTATTTTAATTACGTTAAATTATTTCATGTATAATGGAATTGATATACGTCGCTGAGGTTTATTATAACTTATTTCATGTATAATAGGAAGTGCATAGCATTTACAGGGACACACAAAAGATTTCAGATACTATATTGTATCCGAAGTATTGTACGGTAGCGATGTTTGCTGGAAATGCATTTTTAAATATGTTATGCGCTATATTTGTTCACTATATTTGTGCCATGTATATGACGTGTATAAATGCTGCAATTCATTTATAGGGCTACACAAAAGAATTCGCAATGGTTACTGGGTATGATTGTAAATTGCTTAAAGGTGGTTTTTAAATGAGTTATGCATTTTTACGCCTAACTGCATTTTGTTTACTAAGAAATGTTTCCTTCTATATATAAAAAAAAGTTTTGATTTGGAAATGGACCAATGAACATCTGCGTAGATATTCCGGGTAGATCACATCCAATTTGAATGCTTAAGCATGGCCTTTCATCGTTAATATTAAAAAAACTGTTGCATACAAAAATATGAAAATCGGTGGTATTATAGAGAAATGTTTGATAAATACACCGATGCAGACAGTTTTCAAATCGAAGAATTATTTTAAGAGATATTTAATGCTAAAGTTGGACAAAATCGTTCCATTAAAAAAGTTTTATTGGAGCAAAAACTATACATGAGAATTTAATCATTTTTAGATCATTTTATACGTTATAAGTTCCCGATGTGCAGATTGCATTTAGTTTTCTTATTTGACTCATTTTTTGATGTTTTATTTCAATTTTAAATTCAAATTTTCAGCATTTCGAGAGATATTTTTTACAAATTTTAGAAAATGTTATTAATTTAAACTGTTGCCAGTTGCATAAACAGCGCAAACAATAATGTTTACTTTAAATTAAAAATTTATTTACACGTGAATATTACAAACAGAAAAAAAAACTTTAAAATTAGAATTAAATGATTACATGTTAAAAGCAGAAAAATTACGTCATAAGAACCATAGGCACAGATGTCATATACGCGCATTTTGGCGCAATTTTTTTCCGCTCTAAAGTGTCGTTATTTTGCTTGATGTGGTAACCCGGATTATGTTGTTAATGCTATTGATGTTTTCGCCAAATTGGAAACCGAAAAAAATCGCGCCACTATAGGGCGAATATGACATCTGTACCCATCCGGGTTACGATATCAAGCAAAATAACAACACTTTAGCACCAGTTAAGTACCCGTTGCGTATATGAAATTGGCGTCAGAAAAAATTTGCGCCAATATGCGTATTTGACATCTGCGACGAACCATATTTGCACTTGAATTTTAAAAGAGAAACAAAATCTTAAAATAAAAAAAATCCTTATTTTGCGTTAAAACTTGTAATTTGAGGAAATCACGTCATATTTAAAATGGCAAAAAATATAGCAAAACAATTTAAATTGAAAAATATATTTGTGCGAGATATTTTGAGATAATCTTTTCAACTATTATCGTGAATTCGAAGGCAGCGCAAATAATATTTCCTTCTAACAACAAAAGTAATTTCACGTGAATATTAATAAGAGAAATAAAACTTTGGTGTAAATTACGTCAGATTTAAAACGATACATTTAAAATGAATTATTTAAAAGAACTATCTTATAGCGCTGTTAAAAAATACCGGGAGACAATGACGCTGTTTACTTAATTCATTTTACTTTAGCTTATTTTCAAATGTGTAACTATTTTTTTAATTAAATACGAAAACCACCATTGTATCTCTTAACAGCAGCAGATTTGGTCTTAAAAATACCCAATCCAAGAAAAACGAATGGAAACCCGTTTACAGAGAGATCGCTACTGTTTTTTTTTTTAATTTTAATTCAATATTTGTAAAGCCGATCAAATTAGCGTGCTTTTTGTATTTTGGTGTGCCTGAACGGGGGTTGGCGAGCGTAGCACGTAGGGGGCAGAGCCCCCTAGTGTAGATAAAATTATAAAACATAGATAAAATTATATGCAGCGTCACGCAAAGAATCGGATAAATGACCGTCTGTAAATGATAATTTCTGAAAATGTATTTCCAGTAGTTTTAAGAATGTTTTACTTTGAATTAAACTTTAGGTAAATAGTGGAGTGTAATAAAGGTACTAGGTTAACTACAGGGTTGTAGAAAAGTATACAAGTATGTTTCCATCTATTAGCATAAATTGCTGAAAGAGAAATTTCAACCTGTTATTCGTTTTCCTGCTAAACTAAATTTCCCCATTATATAGCATATATATCAACCTACAGATCAAATACAGAGCTCTTTAAAAGAATTGGAATGCATATTTGATATGGATGGTAACTGCTGAAATCAGTTTTTCAAATGTTTTATGTGTTTCCTAAAATGTTTACTTAGTTCTTTTATATACATTATTTCCCTAAATAACGAAGTTTTGTTAAAGCATACAGGAAGTGTTGGAAAGTGTTTCATAATCTATGCTTAACGCATGATTTTTCTTACTTGTTTCCTCTATATGACGATATAAAAAGTAATAGTGTGGGATGTTTAGAAGTTTAAGAAATAAATTTCATTTAAAATTGGCCGTCAGATTTCTTGGAAATCTGACGATGGGAAAGGCTTTTCCCGAACAGCCAATGAAATGCTTGGATAATACATAAGTTTCAGGTGGATAATACGTACGAGTCGCAGGCGATTTTGCCGCTTGAAGGTGTTATTACACGAGTAGTCAAAGTCGCTTGAAATTCCAGGCGTCTAGCGACAAAAACCGCCTCACGGCTCGTCAGATTTCCTGAAACATACGTATTTTCCAAGCATTTCATTGGCTGTTCCGGAAAAGGCTTTTCCATTATCAGATTTCCAAGCATTTGGTTGGCTGTTACTGGCGACTCGCTTCATTTCAGGCGTCAAAGACGCGCCGACAGAAAAAAGTTGCTTGCTTTCGAAGCGACTCCCTTGGAGCCATAGGAATAACATGGAGACACCTGAAATTTGAAGCGACTCCTCGTGTAATAACACCATAAATGTTTAATTTATGGCGTACGTAACTTATGATCAACTCCGTGCGATTTTTTATGCCTTAAATTTTAGTCTTTGAAAGAATCATTTTCGAAATGGTCGTTGTAATTTGTTAAATTGCTTTTTTTAACCATTTGGAAAAATGGTTATTGTCCGATGAACTGTGTGCGTTTATCGAACTAGTATTTTTTTTTTTTTTTTAATATCCTACAGCAGTAGTTTACAAGGTGCAGAAGTTCCCGTATGCTCCACCGGGAGGCAGGGTTCTCGCTGGCTTTTGACCAACATTAGCGATTTGGCGAATAAGAAATGAAAAACAGTAGCCAAATGAAAAGAAACGCTAGCAAAATAGTTTCGGCATGAAACACTGAAAAATCTATCTTTAACCTCTTATTGTATCCCTTTATTTTAATATGTTCTAAAATAACCTAATTTTTTGTAACTGCTTATAAAATTGAAATTCGATTACCCACTACAGAAACTATTAAAAATAAGTACATTATAAATGCTTCTTAAATGTGTAAAGGTTTCAGGCACTTTTTTAGCAGTCTCTATGAGGTTTCGACTGCTAACCGATAGAAAATATTTGACCAGCTAATGATACTTTGCATACAACTAATAAATAGTACAGTAAATGGCTTATTTCAACTCCGTTCCAGCAGCAAATTTTTCTATTTGGCGCTTGATGCTAGTAATTTTGTTCGTGTTTTTACCGGCGCCACGCCCGGCATAGATCGTGATTAACTGACAATAGAGAAATACCTATCTCACAATCCTTTCTGTGCCTTTGGCTATTGCTAAACTGAATTGGTGTTGAGTCATCATCTCTGTAAATAGAGCAATGTAAATAGTACAGTGCGATTGAACATGTAAAGCGACATCAATCATTCAGTAACGCGGGTAAGAATCTCGGCTGTGTTGCCACACCACACACACAGACACACAAAAAATGCAGAAATTCAGCACTCTTAATTTGGCGAGTTGGATTAATTGTTTACTCGCCAAATGAAGCATTTTGTCGCGATTTGGCGCAATGGCGAGTGGAGCGAGAACCCTGCCGGGTGGCAATTTGACTTTTTAGGGGAGCAATTCCAAATTTGTTGCTCACTATTGGCTATCAGTTTCTTTTGTCTTTTTTTAAGTAATGTTGAAGAGTAAATATAAATGGAATACGGGCAAAATTTGAACAACTCGGATGTACCAATCCCAAAATTTTCTTCTATCTATACAAGTTAATACTTCAAAATTCGCTATCACAGTGCCGAAATTAAATGGCAAACTATGCTCATTCTGAGGATTCTAAAAAGATGAAATTCCGTGCATTAGTTCTTGAGATATGACTATCGCTGAAATCGTGTAAATCCAACAAAATGCAGCATAGTAGCGCCACTTATTGGGCGATTTACACCAGAACATAATCATCATCAACTTACGTCAATGTAAAACTGAATATGAAGGTGTTTTTTTTGGGGGGGAGGGGGGGGGATCCGTGCATAAGTTTTGAGATATAGCTATTGCGAAAATCATTAAAACCCAGCATAGCAGCGCAACCTATTGCGCGATTGACACCAAAACCTAATTAGCATCAACTTGAGTCAAGGTCTAACTGAATCTGAAAATAGATGAAAATTCGTGCATTAGTTCTTGAGATAGAACTATTGCAGAAGTCATGACAAATGCAGCGTAGCAGCGCCACCTATTGAGTGATTTACACCAAAACATGATTAGCAGCAATAATAACCAAGGTATCCTTGAATCGGAAATTTGATGAACATTTCTGCATTATTTCTTTGAGATAGAGCTATTGAGAAAATCGTGCAAAATGCAGCCCAGCAGCGACACCTATTGGGCGATTTACACCAACAGTAATCCGCATCATTTCATATCATGGACTAAATGAATCTGGAGTTTGATGAAAATGTGTGCATTAGTTTTTGAGATAGAGCTATTGCGGAAATCGTGTAAATCTTGCAGAATGCAGCATAGCAGCGCCATCTGTTGGGCGATTTACACCAAAACATAAACAACACCAATTTATATTAAGGACTAACTGAATCTGAAGTTTTATGAAAATCCGTGCATTAGTTCTTAAGAGAGAGCGATTGCGGAAATCGTAAAAAAAGCAGCATAGTAGCGCCACCTGCCAAGCGATTTACACCAAAAACTAATCAGCACCAATTTATATCAGGGACTACCTGAATATAAATTTTTACTAAATTACGTGAATTAGTTCTTGAGATAGAGCGCCCACAAAATTTTTGTCACATACAGACAGACTCACTGACAGACATTTTGTAAAAACATGTTTTTGGGATATCTGACCACTAAAACGTGTAAATCCGTCGAAAACCGGAATCGAAAATTTTCACGAATCCAATACTTTCTTCTTGTAAAGATAGAAGAAAGTAAAAATAACTTTTTACTGATATAAATTAGTGCTGTTTACTTTTTGGTGTAAACCGCCCAACAGGTGGCGCTGCTATGCTCACTTTTTTACAATTTCTGCAATTGCTGTATCTGAAAAACTAATGGATGAATTTTCATCAAGCTTTAGATTCAGTTACTTCCTGGTATAAGTTGGTCCTAATTAAGTTTTTGATATAAATCGCCCAACAGGTGGCGCTGCTATACAGAATTTTTTACAATTTCCGCAATAGCTCTGTCTAAAAAACTAATGGATGAATTTTCATCAAGCTTTAGATTCAGTTACTTCCTGGTATAAGTTGGTCCTAATTAAATTTTTGGTGTAAATCGCCCAACAGGTGGTGCTGCTATACAGAATTTTTTACAATTTCCGCAATAGCTCTATCTAAAAAACTAATGCATGGATTTTCATCAAACTTCAGATTCAGTTAGAAGTTGCCAAAGTTCTTGATAATTAGATTTTGGTGTAAATCATTTAATTCATTTAAATAATGCTGCATTTTTCAGGAAGTATTAATATGTATGAAATAGAAGAAAGTTTTGGGACTGCCACATCCGACTAGTTTGTATTTAATTTTAAAATGCTTCCAGGCAAAAGTTTAAAATAAACCCACACCAAAATAATCATATGAATATCTTTTAAATATTTTTTTTTCTATATGCAAGAGAAATTGTATTGCAAATGAATTAGAAAAAAAAAAACTGTTCTCTTAGGCTATTTTCATTCTCCCATTCCCCTCATAGCATGCATGGTCACAGTGACGTCGCTGTGATATCACTCTGGTCACGTCGCATCTGTGACCAAAATGCCACCACTCACAAGGAAGGTCTTCATACGTGCATACTCTGAAAAATCTGAAAAAAAATACAGAATGTTCTTCTCCCATGGGTATCCGTAAAAAAATAATGAAAATTCCGTTTATTTGGCGACTTATCACCGTTCGGAGAAGAAATAAAATTTCAAAAAATACGTTTGTCGAATATTCTTTAAGGAAAAAACTTTTTATGTTGAATTTGTTTAAATAAGTTTAATTTAAATAAATTTAGCTTTGTCATTTTTAATTTGTTTTAACTATAGTTTTGTCATATATATTTATATGTACTTATAATGAATTTTAACTATCATATTTTACGATTTAAAACAAAATTTAAATTGATTAAAATTGTTCCAAACTCAAAAATATGCCCCATTGAGCACTGTAGAGTCAACTTTGTTGCTGTGGAAACAACTTCTTCGGTATCGAAATGTATTACGGCAGCATTATTCATCTGACGTTAAGGTCCCACTTCAGTCACGTGAAAAGACCCGTTCGCTAATGCTATTCCTATAGAGGAAATTTATAAAGATATCTCGGTCGCATTTCAATATTTTTAGATGATTTTTTTTGCATTGAATAGTTGAAATCGATCTGTTCAAAGGCCGTTGTTTACTTTTTCGATTTTGTTTACAGGTATTTCTTATGAGGACACTTTCATTTTCGAAAGTAAAAGCATCCTCATAAAAAATATCTGCAATCAAAATCGAAAAAGTAAAAAACGACCTGCATACAGATCGATCTCAACTATTCAGTGCAAAAGAAATTATTTAAAAATATTGAAATACGACCGAGATATCTTTATAAATTTCTTCCATAGGATTAGCATTAGCGAATATGTCTTTTCATTTGACTGAAGTAGCCTCTTAAAAGTTATTTTTATAACTGATAAAGCCGTTTAAATTAAAAAAAATTGCGGATTGGAGAATAAAACAATGGCAAAATTTCATTCAAATTGGCAACAAGCAACATGTATACAAAATGTAATAATAATAATAATAATAATAATAAATTCTTTCATGGTTTACGTTTAATTCATTAAATACCGCATATTCTCAAAATCAATTAACAAACAATTTTCAGATTCATTAAAATCGTTTGCTTTTGGCGAGGAAAAGTGCTGCTCGCTAAATTGCGTGTCCGCTTTCATCTTTTCACGCCAATTATTCGGAAGTATTTTATTTTTTTACAGATTTTCTACTGTAATTCCGCCGCTAATTTTAACTGATCCTTTATTACATACATGAGTACTTTCACTAGCATTTTTTTCAACATATTCTGAGAATGCCAAGTATGGAGACCTTCCTTGTCAGTAAAGTCACATTGTGACTGAAATGTGAACTTCTTAGAAAACTTTAAAAAATTAGAAAAATTCTTTAAAATATGTTATTTACTATAAAATTATATTTTTCTGGATATTTAAAAAAAAAAATTGTGACGTCACTGTTATGTCACTGCACGTAACATACGTCATGTCACATATGTGACAACAAAAAACCACATTTTGTAAAGTCACAGTGTGACAATAATATGAACTTCAAAAATCTTTGAAAATGAAGAGAAATACTTTAAACAGGCCCGAGTTACAGTGGCATAAAGCATGAAAATATATTAGCGGATAACAAATAGTAAATTCGGACATGAAAAGAGGGGGGGGGGATAAAAATAAAAATGCACGATACAAGTATCAACAAACTACATTTTCATGCTATATTTTCTCAATTTGATATCTAAGACAGTGAAAGTTGAAAATACTTTTCTCATGATTTCAATTTTATCTAGCATTTCATATTAATATAATCATCCTTACTGATTGTTGTTATTATAAAAGTGTTTCTCGGCAAAATGGTAGCAATTTGGATAACATATTTAGAATTAGGAATATTAAATCTGTACGTTGTACATATTTAGCTTGCAGAAAGGAATTTTTTTTATTTTTTTGCTGACCAGTGGTATTTGAAACATTTCTACGGTTGTTATAAATTCACTAATACACTATCAAAAAATAATATTCGATGGTAGTCAAAGTAATATTCGATAAGAAATAATATTCGCTTGGTTCCAAGTTATTTTCAGATTTGAGACTGCTTGCAGATGACAGGTCATGTACCGGATGAGCCAAAAGTTCGTTAAAACTTTAAAAATTCATAAAAAAGAAAGAAATTATGAAAAAGGAGTGTGGTTTACAAGAAAACAGAAGGTAGTCGCATTTTTTTAAAAAAATTTAGTTAAATAATCACATATAGAGGGTGCTGACGCCCCAAAACACAATTAACAGGACAACAATTGTTTCGTAGAGTCATGTGGAGGTCATGTTGAACATTTGTAATTGGAAGAATAAATGAATGGAATGTATTGTTGTCCTGTTCACTGCGTTTTGGGTCGTCAGCGCCCACTACATGTGATTTTTTAACTAAATTATTTTTTGCTAATAAAAAAAAATTGACTACCATGTGAGCCCATTTTTTGCAAACCGCACTCCTTTATCATAATTTCTTCCTTTTTTATGAATTTTTAAAGTTTTAACGAACTTTTTGCTCACCTGGTACATGTGTTCTTTGCGTAAACTTTTTTAAATTCATACTTTGCACAAATTGAAATTCTCAATATTTACTGAATAAATTATACACTTAAACATATGAATTGAGTAGGGAGCACTGTTTTGTCTAACATTTTTTCTCTTGAATGTTAGCTTGGAATATCAACTCTCAACGAAAAGCGATTGCTGACACATCAATAGTTCTATAGATTTTCTGACACTCCACACTAGTGGAAATTCACATCGAACAATTGTGTTTAAAATTCCACCAAACTTTCTATTTTAAAAGCAAAAGCTAAAAGATGTCATACTTTCTGAACAAGCATTTGAAGTTTGATGAGAAGAAAAATGCATTTTGTCAGATCTTTAATGAAGGTAGAAAGTATTTGTGAGCAAAAAATTAAACGTGTAAATTAAAATCTGCAACTGAAAAGCGCGAAGTCGGAGCCGAGTTGGAGCCGGAGCCGGAGCTGGAGCCACAGTATTTTCTCTAGGAGCGGAGCTGGAGCTGGAGCATCAAAAATTGTTCGGCTCCGGGTCACTGCTAAACGGTGATGTATAAACTGTTACAAAGTCTAAAAACTATACAAACATTAAAATACAGTTAAGATAGTCAACGTTTTGGTCATCATCTGTGACCTTCATCAGGAAAACGTTGTCGTAATGTCTTCTAAAAACAGAGCAAAACCGTCTTGAATCTCAAAGTTTCGTTTTATATCCAGTCAAAAAACGCTTTAACCAATTACAAGCAAGAAAACATGCAATGGCACCATCTATTAGACAAAAAATAAAATAAAATTTCAAATGAATTAAAGAATGGCGCCCTCTATAAGGAGAAAAATGAATAAAAGAAAATCGAATGAACAATGTGGCATGCAGTGGCTACATATCTACTGTAAGGCGATGCAAACAAATGCAGAATTGAAAATGAAACTATGAAGTATGCACTGGTGTTTTTCATTTTAGCAAAGTTTGTCTGTTTCATTTTCAATTCTGCATTTGTTTGCATCGCCATACAGTAGATGTAGCCACTGCATGCCACATTGTTCATTCGATTTTCTTTTATTCCTTTTTCACCTGCTAGAGGGCGCCATTCCTTATATCATTTGAAATTTTATTTTAATTTTTGTCTAATAGATAGTGCCATTGCATGTTTTCTTGCTTGTAATTGGTTAAAGCGTTTTTTGACTGGATATATAACGAACCTTTGAGATTCAAAACGGTTTTGCTCTGTTTTTAGAAGACATTTCGACAACGTTTTCATGATGAAGGTCACAGATGATGACCAAAACGTTGAATATCTTAACTGTATTTTAATGTTTGTATAGTTTTAGACTTTGAAACAGTTTATACACCGTTTAGTAAACTTGTGATGTTTATTTTCACGTTTATATGTAACTTTTCATTGTGTAATTGTCAAGCTCTTTTATTATATCATTCATAATCGGGAAAATCGCTTGCTCGTTTAATATATACGATTTAATATATCTCTCTATTCTAAAAAAAAAGTAACTAACGCTGTCACCGTCGCCGCCGGTTTTGAATTTTTGTGACCGGAGGTCTCTCTTCGTTAATATTAAGAAAAATATTGCATACAAAAATATGAAAATCAGATTTGTGGGAAAGCTTTGCCTTTAATAGCTTTCCCTGCATGCCTACTGTTTACAGCGCCACCAACCGCTCACATAACTGCCGATCAAGGCGGGTCTATGTCATTTAGCAGACAACCAAATAGCCGACAAGACATTTAGCAGACAGCAATTAGACGACAGGACGTTTAGCCGACAAGTACATTTAGTCGACAGGACAATTAGCCGACAGCGACAGTTAGCCGACAAGACAGATAGCCGACAGAGACAATTAGCCGACAGGACAATTAGCCGATAGGACAGTTAGTCGACATGGACAATTAGCCGACAAGACGTTTAGCAGACAGGATGATTAGCCGACAAGACAATTAGCCGACAGGACAATTAGCCGACAGAACATTTAGCCGACAAGACAATTAGCCGACAAGACATTTAGCCGACAGGACAATTAGCCGACAAGACAATTAGCCGACAGGACATTTAACCGACAGGACATTTAGCCGACAGGACAATTAGCCGACAAGACATTTAGCCGACAGGACATTTAGCCGACAGGACATTTAGCCGACAGGACAATTAGCCGACAGGACGATTAGCCCAGTTAGGTTTTGGTTTGGATACTGTTAAGTTTCGGATAGGTTACAGTTAGAATACAGTTAGGTTATAATTAGTTTACGGTTACGTTAAACTTAGGTTACAGTTAGGTTACGGTTAGGTTACAGTTAGATTACGGTTACGTCACAGTTAGATTAAATTTAGGTAACAATTAGGTTACGTTTAAGTTACAAATAGGTTAAGGTTAGGTTACGGATAAGTTACAGTTAGATTAGGGTTAAGTTACGGATAGGCTACAGTTAGGTTACGTATAGGTTACGTTAGATTACGTTTATGCTACGATTAGGTTACAGATAGGATACAGTTACGTTACAGTTTGGTTACAATTAAGATTACGGATAGGTTACGGTTAGATTACGGTTAGGTTACGGATAAGTTACAGTACGTTACGGATAGGTTCCAATTAGGTTACGGTTAGGTTACCGCCAGGCTACAGTTAGGTTACGGTTAGGTTACAGTTAGATTACGTTTACGTCACAGTTAGATTAAATTTAGGTAACAATTAGGTTACGTTTAAGTTACAAATAGGTTAAGGTTAGGTTACGGAAAGGTTACAGCTAGATTAGGGTTAAGTTACGGATAGGTTACAGTTAGGTTAAGGATAGGTTACAGTTAGAATACATTTATGCTACGATTAGGTTACAGATAGGATACAGTTACGTTACAGTTTGGTTACAATTAAGATTACGGATAGGTTACAGTTAGATTACGGTTAGGTTACGGATAGGTTACAGTTAGATTACGGTTAGGTTACGGATAGGTTACAGTTAGATTACGTTTCTGCTAAGATTAGGTTACGGATAGGTTACAGTTACGTTACAGTTTGGTTACAAATAGGATTACGGATAGGTTACAGTTAGATTACGGTTAAGTTCCGGATAGGTTACAATAGGTTACGGATAGATTACAATTAGGTTACGGTTAGGTTACCGCCAGGCTACAGTTAGGTTACGGTTAGGTTACAGTTAGGTTATAGTTACATCACAGTTAGGATACGGTTAGGTTATAATTAGTTTACGGTTAGCGTACCGTCATGATACGTTTATTTTACAGATAGATTACGGTTAGGTTACTGTTATGTTACAGTTAGGTTAGGGTTAGGTTATAAGTAGGTTACGGTTACGTTACGGTTAGGTTATAATTAGGTTACGGTTATGCTCCATTTCCGTTACAGATAGGTTACGGTTAGGTTACGGTTATGTTCCATTTCCGTTACAGATAGTTTACGGTTGGATTATGGATAGGTTACAGGTAGGTTACAGTCACGTTACATTTAGCTTAAAATTAGTTTACGTTACGGTTAAGTTACCGATAGTTTATAGCTACGTTACAGTTAGGTTACGGTTATGTTATAATTAGATTAGGGTTAGGTTGCAATTAGGTTACAGTTGGGTTACGGTTAGGTGATAATTTGTTTATAGTTAGGTTGAAGGTATGTTACTGTTAGGTTATCGTTAGGCTACGGTTATGTAACATATTACAGCTAGGGTACAGTTAGGTAATGTTTATGGTAGAGTTAGATTAAGGTTACGTTACAATTAGATTACTGCGCCCAGGGCTTAAATTCTAACAAAAAAAGTTCCGGAGCCCTAATATTCTGCGCTACCGGTACAACAACTGTACCGTTCCACCCCCTTCCCCTGCCCCTGTAATCTGCATATTTATATTTCGTACATTAATTGCAAAATTTAAAACATTTTTACTTTCTTCTATCTTTACAAGAAGAAAGTATTGGATTCATGAAAATTTTCGAATTCCGGTTTTCGACGGATTTACACGTTTTAGGGGTCAGAGATTCCAAAAAACATGTTTTTACAAAATGTCTGTCTGTGACTCTGTGAGTCTGTCTGTCTGTCTGTCTGTCTGTCTGTGTGTATGTGACACAAATTTTGTGGGAGCTCTATCTCAAGAACTAATGCACGGAATTTAATAAAAATTGATATTCAGTTAGTGCCTAATACAAATTGATGCTGATTAGTTTTTGGTGTAAATCGCTCAACAGGTGGCGCTGCAATGCTGTATTTTTCACGATTTTCGCAATAGCTCTATCTCAAGAACTAATGCACGGATTTTGATCAAACTTCAGATTTAGTTAGTCCTTGATATGAATTGATGATGATTACGTTTTGGTGTAAATCGCCCTACAGGTGGTGCTGGTATGATGAATTTTGCAGGATTTACACGATTTCCCCAATAGCTCTATCTTAAGAACTAACGCACGGATTTTCATCAAACTTCAGATTAAGTTAGTCCTTGATATGACTTGCTACTAATTAGGTGTTGGTGTAAATCGCCCAACAGGTGGCGCTTCTCTGCTGCCTTTTCCACGATTGCCTCAATAGCTCTATCAATAGAACTAATGGACCAATTTTCATCTAACTTAAGATTTAGCTGTATGTTGACACAAGTTGTTGTTAATTAGGTTTTGGTGTTAATCACCCAATAGGTGGCGCTGCTATGCAGAAATTTTCACGATTTTCGCTATTGCTCTATTTCAAAAACTAATGTACGGATTTTCTCCAAACTTCAGATTCAGTCAGACGTTGACATAAATTGTTGCTGATTAGGATTTGGTATAAATCACCCAATAGGTGGCGCTGCTAGGTAGCATTTTGCTGAATTTAGACGATTTCAGCGATAATCATATCTCAAGAACTAATGCACGGAATTTCATATCGTTAGAATCCTCATGAGATGCATAGATTGCCATTTAATTTTGGCAGTGTGATAGCGAATTTTGAAGTATTAACATGTATGAGATAGAAGAAAGTTTTGGGATTGGTTCATCCGACTAGTTTTTCTTTAGCAAAATAAAAAAATTAAATATATCTATCAGCATATATTTAGCTGTCAACTATTCTTCTTTTTAGTTATCACTTCTTCTGAATAGTAAAAATCAGTGCCTATTTT
Organism: Maratus speciosus; assembly: GCA_963932465.1. Taxonomy (NCBI): domain Eukaryota; kingdom Metazoa; phylum Arthropoda; class Arachnida; order Araneae; family Salticidae; genus Maratus; species Maratus speciosus. Next base: position 100,963 of record CAWVRF010001348.1, read on the forward strand.
TATGTTAATTAATTGCAGAATTCTGCGATTAAATAGGGTAACGATTATGATTAGAAAATGGTGTTAGCACAAAAAAGAGATAGTTCGCAGCTTTGCATTTTTAAGAAAAAATGAATGAAATTTACAGAAATGAATATTTATATGCTGAAGAATGGAACAATGTTTTACAATTTCCTGTAAATGTGCATATCTTGAGCTATAAGCATTTCCTTCCGCATAACAATCTTTTGCGGTGGGCCCCTGAAAATCAGATAAAATTAAAAATTTGACAACGTTATCGGAAAGAATCTATGCTTTTATAGAAAAAGGGGAAACACTGCTCGATTGCTTTCTATCAGAATAACAATACATGGTAATTATTCTACTTACAAAGGAAAGTGACTTCGTATAGGTGCACAGAGCCTTAGCGCGGGTACCGTTCATGATACAAAATAAATAGAAAAATCACTAACGTGATTTTTATACTCGTACGCAATAGAAGACAAAAAACCTCGAACAGACAAAACGTCAAGCTGATGCTTGTTGGATAAAACAGAAAATATTCTTTTCAGGTTAGATATCGAAATAAAAAAAGAAAACCCAGCCAATAAAAAATTATCCTACTGTCACAAAAGAAAATCGAACTGAAAGCAAATTTATTGTTCACTCTCTTGAGTGGCGCCGTATCAACACGTCGCCGATATAAATTTGAAATAGAAAAACACGATTTCTGTTTCCCCTTCATTCTAATCAAAATAGCATTAAAATGATTTGAAGTGGAATATAATTCGTAATTTTAAAAGAAGATTTTTTTTCAATACATGAATAAATAAAATTTTAAATGTAATACAGATTGAGCTCGAGTCAGTCTAAGCCTAAAAACTGATATAAAAATTGAGTACGTTTCATCTCCATTCTCTACGCGTGTGACACATTAGGTCACATATAAGTGTTTTGGTAAAAAGAATGCAAAAGCTTGGAGATGGGAAAGAAAGAAAAGGGTAATTTAAGCTTCGGTTTTTCGGAAACGCTATTGCACTGGGCTCCGGAGCCCTGTATTTATGAGCTCCGATGAATTCCGAACAATATTTAAATATTTACTAAAAACAGAGAAGTACCGGAGCCGGGCCCTGGTGCGCTCCGTCGCAAATTAAGCCCTGGTTACAACCGAATTTTATACAGTGTAATTTTATATCACACTAGCTGACCCACCCGGCGTTGTCCAGGCCCATCATAATAACCTTAAATAAAACTCAAGTTTGTATGATTTTATATCTTTTGAAAATCTTTTAAATGGACCTAGTTTCGGAAGTCCCATTACCTTCCACAGCCTCTCGTGTGTTCCCAACATATCTCTTTCCGAACGAACCTGTGATCTGGGTCTCCGCTACCTAAAGCGGTATGTACCGGAAGTGCTCCGCACGTACCGCAGATAATCGAAAACCAAGTCGAGTGAGCCAAACTTCGTTGTAATCAAGCCCATAGAACCCGAAAAATGAATGCATCATTAATGTTCGAAAATGTTGGTAACTGAAGTCTAAGATAAAGTTTCATAATACAGAAAGTAGCTGAATTGTAATCTAACTTAAATGAACCTATTCCCGTTAAAATCGGGCCCCTAGAACCCGAGGAAAGAATACACCCCTAAGCGGTGGAAGGTTGCACCCCCACCCCCCCCTCTCTGTAAATTTCACGGACTACGTTTAAAATTAACGCAATATTATTTAATAAACGGATGAAATCCCGGGCGGCAAACAACTTAGCTACGCTACTGCACCTAACGAAAATTTTCATATGAATTCGACATTCGTTTTATTCGATGTTAGCATAAATTAGAGGCCCCGATGTAATTATGAGCACGCTAGAGGGCGAAGCCAGCTAGTTTAATAAAATATTATTATTATCACGCTTATATGTTAAAGCCTCGATAACTCGACATCCTCATAAATAAGTGTATTTAGTTAATATTACTATTTATACATTTGCTCTAAAAACTGGATAACTTGAAGATTCATTAATCTGTTTTATTATATATCGAATACAAGTTATACGGTTAAACCTTGATGAATCCTCAAGCTTATAAATCTATGTTTTTATTTAAACAATTATCATTGGTCATTGTGGTTAAAACCTTGATAACTCTATATCCTCATAAAGCAGTGCTTCTATGCAATATAATCTAATTAATTTTCTTAACATCCGCAATAAAATCAAAATAACAAGTTAACCCAAACGATCTCTCTAAACGAAAAACCTAGTTACTTCGCCATCTCTTTAAATTTATATTTCAATCAATTTGATATAAATTCTGTATGATTTCCAAAAAACCTCGAAAAGTCGTCCTCCTTAATCATCTATGATTTTATTAAGTCGAATGTCATTAATGAATTATATATATCCAATCTTGATAACGACATTCTCAGAAATTTGTCTTTTTGCGCATCGAATTTATTTAATTTATATATTAAAAGATCAGTGATTCGCCAGCCTTATAAACCTTTGTTTTTGTTGAAAGAAGTAATATTTATTTGTTACTGATATGGGGGCACTATAATATCGATAGCTCATCAATTTCATAAATCAGTGCTTATCATCATTAATATTTTATACATATGCATTAAAACCTCAATAACTCGTCAGCTACTAAGAGTGTGTTTGTATTTAACTGTAGAATAAGTTTTCAGCGAGATCGGATTTAACGACAACCCAGTTTTTAGTGAGGAAAATTGAATAAAACGTATACCAATAAAAGAAAGTTTCGCTCTGTCTGTGTGTATGTGAGTGTGTGAGTGTCCGTGTGTCTGCGTTTGATGACTAGCAAAATCTACCGCACGTAGAAGTCTGAACATTTAGGTGAGAACAGTCCAAGACATGTCCTGATGCACCTGACAATCAGATTTTTCTTTTTTTAAGGTCGGGGCCCCTGTGCCTCTAAGTTTTTAGGCTCTAAATTGTTAATAACTTACTCCCTTTATATCCGATCTTCTTCGTTCTTGGGGCCAATTCCCTATTTAGTTATTCCCTCATTTCTACATTCCAGTTAAGACCCTGTCAGCCTGGGACCCGGTACAGCACCCCTTAAAGTTTTTGCGCCCTAAATTGTTAATAAATTGCTTCCTTTTAATCCGATCTTCATTTTTGGTATCCTTTTTTCATTTAGTTATTCTCCCATTTCTACACCCTAGTTAAGACCCTTGCTCCATTCTTTCCCCTAGGGTCCCGTAGGTCCCTTGAATTTTTTGTACGCCATGCATTTTTCACCCTCTAATTTTCTCACCTTCTCAGTGCATAATTTTAAAACTGAGTATTGGACACTTCTCCCAGGACCAACACTCTCATATTTTATTTGGGCCCTAGGACAATCATTTAAGCATTTGCCCAATTTTTGGCGCATTTCTTTAAATTATTATTCTAAGGAATAATTCATAACTCTATGGCTAATTTTGAATAATTGAAGATCTAAGATCTTTTAACATATTTTCATGTTAGGGCCCTGCTCTTAACTATCAGTTGGCCTCTTTTGGGCCCTTTATTGTAGCTCCCTTAAAAATGACCCGATTCATTAGCTTTTTTTTCTAACAACTTCTTAAGTCTTCTAGCAACTCCATGAACGACAAAAAAATTTCTCACTTCAGCTACCACCAATTTTGAATATTAATCTCCTTCTTGGGGCCTTTGTTGTAGCTTCTTTTAAAACGATCTTACTCTATTACAATTTTCTACTTCATAGTTCTTGCGTCCTACAGCTACTTTAAAACTATTAAAAATTTTTCCTTTACCCAACTACATTCCAGTTAATATCCTGCCCCCTGGGTCCGGTCCTTCTTTATACCCAAGCTACCACCTTTTTCGAATATTAATCTCCTTTTTCGGCAACAGCTTACGTTTACTCACTACATCCGTAAATTAAAAATAAAAATCGCGTTACGTTAACCCTTAAATGCGCGATTTTTTATTTTGCTTCGAAAAAATTATATATGATTCTCTGAAAGGTTTATTACTCAGGAAAAATAATGAAAAAAAAATCAGAGATTCCATTTTTCATATAATACGGAACTCTTTTCTTCTGTTGCGCCTCAGCAATACAAATAATAACTACTGTTGCGTGGCTGTTTTACGCTAAAATATTGCAAATCAGTAAATATTTTAATACCTATGTCTCCAAATACCTTATTTTATATAATTATTTATTTTATAAAACTTAACCTTTAACCCTTTAATTCCCATGATAGAATGCGTTCTAGAAATTACGTACTCAAGAGAATCTGACTTTACACAAGAAAGTTTCAATGGTTAATTTCGCTTTTTTTAAATACGGAATGTCTGTTATTAATTAAAACAAATATTGATATTTTTATCTCCTGGTGTGAATTAGGTATATACGAATAAAAAAAATCTATTAAATTTAAAAAAACTGTTCTTTGCATAAAAAAAACTGTTCTTTATCCCTGCGCACTAAAGGGTTAAAAGTAATTTCAGAAAAGGGATTTCATCCGTTTATTAAATAATATCGTGTTAATTTTAAAAGTAGACCGTGAAATTTACAGAGGAGGAGGGAGGCAACTTTCCACCGCGTAAGGATAAATTGTTTCCTCGGGTTATAAGGGCCCAATTTCAACGGGAATTGGTTTATTTAACTTAGATTACAATTCAGCTACTTTCTGTGAAAATACTACTTTCTGTGATTATGAAAGTTTATCTTAGACTTCAGTTAACGACATTTTCGAACATTAATGATGCATTCGTTTTTCCGGTTCTATGGGCTTGATTACTACGAAGTTTGGCTCACTATTAGACTTTTTTTTCAATTGTCTACGATACGTGCGGAGCACTTCCGGCACATGCTGTGTTAGGTAGCGAGGACCCAGATTACAGGTTCGTTCGGAAAGAAGTTTGTTGGAAACATACGAGACGCTGTGGAATGCAATGGAACAACCGAAACTAGGTTCATTTAAAAGATTTTCAAAGGATATAAAATCATACAAACTTGAGTTTTATTTAAGGTTATTATGATGGGCCAGGCAAATGCCGGGTGGGTCAGCTAGTGTGATATAAAATTGCATTGTATAAAATTTGGTTGTAACGTAGGGAACTAAAAAAAGCAAGCAAAAAATTCATACCGCACAGTTTGTTTTTTATTTTTAATTCGATATAGATTTCGTTATTCATATGTCTAACTGTTTTATACGTTTAATATAATATGTTGAAACATCACAAAGAGATTATTATTTGTTAAAAAAACCTTGTTTATATAACTTACCTTTTTCTACATAAACAAATTGCAGTAGTAATCCTTATCTCAGTTCATAAAATATTTTTTTTTTTTAATGCCAATTGCAAATATCCGTTTATTTTTCAAAAAAAAATCATGAAAATTCAACAAACTGTTGTATCGGAACATTATTTGTGCTATAAAATTTATCAAATAATGATATTTTTGTGCAAAATGAAAAAAAAAAATAGTTAAAATTCTCACCGATAAGCGAAGTTTTAGGAGCCTCATTATAAAAATGTATGGCAAATAAGCAGATTATGGATTCTTAAAATAGTCTCACACTAAAAAATTAAATTTGATTGTTTAGTATCTGAATGAAAATAGCTGTACATTTTGTGCTTGTAAGAAATAAAAATGGTTTTATATGAATGCGTTAGAAAATAGCCAATTTGAATTTGAGAAAATCATTTTAAAAAAAAAGAAAGAAAAGAAAGAGAAAAAAATCACTCCCGGCTCGGCCTGCAGGCACAGGTAGATTTCGAAGTTAAGTACTAATTTCACCAAAAAGGCTAAATCAAGAATAGAGATAAACACAGTTTGACAATTTTTTCTGGTCGCTTTTGACGAGTTTTTAATTTCATTTTTCTAAACTGGTTTTATCAGAATCATGTTAAGGCTGTGTTCTCAACTACACTGCTCAACAAGGTTGATATTTTCTGACACAATGACGTACAGATTTTTTAACATAATTATATAAAATTGGCAGACCTACTACAAGGGATTTTTCTCTCTTCGTTCAGTGTTTTTTTTTTTTTTGTTTTAGTTTTGTTGGGAAATTTGGTTCAAACTGTGACAGTATTTTCTGAAACATCTATTGTGTTTACAAAAAAAAAAAAAAAAACGGAAAATGTCTTTCAATTACATAGTTTCCTTATAACAACACCTTCCAATTTCATGCGTTTCCAAAGAAAAGGGAATTAAAACTTATGTCATAAAGTTGCCCCTATGGATTTGAGAACAGCCTTAATACGATATTTTTTTCTTGAACCTCCTTTTTTTGTGTAAGAGTTGGTTTTATCAAAATCTTGCCAATATAAAAGTTGTAGATAATATTAAGAAGATTTATAATAAATTTAAGCGGATTTGATATCTTGTGAATTGACGAAGTTATGATTTTTTTTTCTTTTTAAGCCTCTCCCTTTTCTCTGTAAGAGTTGGTACTATCAAAAACTTGTCAATATAAAAGTTGTAGGTCAGATTAAGAAGATTTATAATAAATTTAAGTGGATTTTATATCTTGTGAATTGACGAAGTTATGAATTTTTTTCTTCTTAAAACTCATTGCCCCTTGAGCCCATTTTTAATGATATCAAAAATCTGTTATGCATAATTTTTTGGACCTTTTCCTAGAAGTAATAATAACTTTAAACTGATTTGATATGCATTATAATTAAGAAGTTATTGTTTTTTTCTGTTTTCACAAAATCCTTCCCTATTTCCATACCCTTGGGTCGATTTTGCCCATTAACGAACTTTACCGAGATTTTCTGCCCCTTGATTGTATGGTATGGCCTTGGTCAGTTTGGAAGAGGTTTGTGCAGAGTTATGGAAGTTATCGTGTCCACAAAAAAGTGATATATATGGATAGATAGTTAGATAAAGTTTTGAACTGGGGGTGGTTTGGTGTTCTATGGTTTCATGATCGGCGTAGATCTGCAAAAATGTTGGTAAAATGTAATACGTAGTATTTCTTATTACGAAATCTACCTAAAAATGTATTACCCTGATTTTATTCCTCTAAATATCTACAATATTCTGCTTAATACTTTACGAAATTCGTTAGATCCCTAGCTGAGGCTGGATACATTCTAGGACTAAAAATGCAAACTTTATTAACAAGAATGAAAAAAATAATATTAAATAAGAACCAATTTTATTAATATAAAGGAGAACCTAGCTTCAAATTTAAAGAAAAATTCTATATGCTTACCATATATATCTAATTCGATAAATGCTTTTCTTAAATTTTGAATATCAAATTAAATTAGAATTATTTGAAAAAAATATTTTTAATTTTCTCAACATATATTTTTTAACTTTACAGTATTATTGATTACAAAGAAACCGTTATTGAAAAATTAAGTTAATACAAATAGAGGAATAAGGATGAAACGTAAAAAGTTCTCAATAAACTTGAAAATTGGTGAAACAATTAAAATTATATATCACGTTTAAAACAAAATGTTATTAGCCTGCGGTACGGTATGCTATTTCTTTCTCCCAGCTTATTTTGTATCCAAAAAATAACGTTACCTTACAGAGGCTAGCCGTAAAAGAAAGCATTACGATTAAATACTGTTTAGCAATTTTTTAAACTTCTAAGCATCGCACATTTTCAATTTTTATACCGTCGTATTGGAGAAAAAAAGTTCTTTTAAATACGTTTTGTTTGAAAACTGTATCTCCATTTATTTTTGAAATATTAATTTTTTTGGAGTTTTTAATTCACCATTTGCTTAATATTGGCAACGGAAGAACTCGATTTCTGTAGAAAGTAAAGGAAGAATAGTTTTAAAATAGCAATTATATATTTTTGTTGCCATTTTTTCGTAACAACCGAAAGAAAATGTAATTAAAATACGTGCTATTTTGAAAAAAAAAATATAAACGAATGATTTTTGTTAAAACAATGGAGCTATTATATACTATATTTAATTGTAAGTATCTATGAATCATTAGATCGCCGTTTTTTTTTTTTTTTTTTTTTTTCCTTGAATGACGGAATATTTTTTTGCATTTGTGCATTATTTCGCGATAGTGATGTGCTATGCATGCTTTACTGTAGATGTTTAAGAGTAGATCGTAAATGTGGAATTCTTAAGCGGATGCGAATGGCGTCATTTTACATAAAATAAAACGTGTGCTTTAAGTCTTAAAATTGAAATATGTTTTGTACTGCAGTAGAGTCCCGCTTAACCGAGTTATTTTCTTCTGATGAATTGGTGGCTTCTATTATTATGAAACAGCCATTATAAATGAGGTGTTAGGGGAAGATGAAAAAGCAGTCCTCAAAAAAAAAAAATTATAGCCATTTTTCCCCCCATTCCGACAGAAAATCAGAGCTCAAACTTTTTACGGCTGCTCTTTCATCGTCACCTAACACTTCATTTATAATGGCTGTTTCATAATAATAGAAGCCATCAGTCCATCAGAAGAAAATGAAGTAATGGAAATGCCGGGGACGACACTAAATTCTCAAAAACCAGTTTTCCTGTTCTCTAGTTTAATATTATTCTATTAAATTTTCAGTTCATTTGTAAACGTAGGTGTATATGATCCAGCAATGGCATTCATTATACAAATAATAGTTTCTCCAAAATAATTTTTTACATTCCGTGTTTAAATGTTTAAATTTCTTAATTAAATCAGAAAGAGAAAGAGTCCTAATTTTTTTAAAAATCATTAACAGTGTTGAATTCATGGAGTGACCCGAGGGAGACATTCTCCCCAGAGAATAAATGTCCTCATGCATGATTTGAGATTTTGTGTTTTCAATGGTCAAAAAGTGCAAATTCCACACCCACCCCCACCCCGGAGCTACAGAAATCCAATCCTCCACGGAGTAAAGTGTCTAAATTCAACTTGATCAATAAGAGAAAATTAGGAATAATCCAGTTTAATGCCATAATATGCTTTATTTGTATAAAATTGACTTATTTGCACGTCTAAATTGGTATCAAATAATAGCTCTTTTTCGTTAGTAACCGAAGAAAATGAAATGAATAAAGAAATGACCAAACATGATGATTGATTTCTCCTTTCAACTGTTGCATCATGCTTCCGCCAAATACGCATATGTTGGCGCAACACTGTCTGGAATAAATAATGTTAGGGTGGAATAAAAATAAACAGCTCTTAAATTTATGATTATCTAGTCAAAAATAAATAACAAAATAAATAAATTACTGATAAAAGGAAGTTAGATATAAAGGATTTTATTTTGATGTTTTTATGCATAAAAATGTCTCCATGAATATTTTAGAAAGTTTTGGAAAGTTGAGCGTTTTTTTTAAGAACTTCTTAATATTTATTATCAATGAAGTTTATGGATGGTTAAAGGACATGGGAAGTGTATAATATGAAAAAGTGACCACAGTGCTTTATCACATTGATATATCACATGTGGGGTGTCAGCAAAAGTTATAAAAGCACCCCTCCAGGGAGTCGCGCCCCTCAGAATAGACCCTCCCTTTCTTTGAATTTTTTATATATTATAAACATTATCTATCAGAGGGTTACGTAAAAAAATTCCGATCTAAAATGATGAAAACGCTACGATTTCCAAAAATTTCAAAAATCCCTCCCCCTTGGGGTGGCAAAGCAGTGTGTGCGTGGGGGTGTGGAACATGGGAGGTGTATAATATGAAATAGTGGCTATAGTGTTTTTCAATGATATATCACATGAGGGGTGTCTGCAAAAGTTGGAAAAGCGCCACCGGTGCACCAACTCTCACGCCCCTCTGCAATAACCCCCCCACTCTTTGGAATTTTATATATTATAAATAATATTTATAGGAGGGCTCCGTAAAAAAATCTAATCTAAAATGATGAAAACGCTACGATTTCAAAAAGTTCGAAAAGTGCCCCCTGGGGAGCTAAATTGAGGGGAGGGGAGGGGAGGAGAAATAATTATAACATGAAAAAGTGGTCTTTCCGGTGATATATCACATAACTGGTCCGAAAAAGTTTGAAAATTGCCCCCTGTGGGTCCACTCTTTCGCCACCTGAATACACTCTTAATGCATGCATCCCCTCTTTTAAATTCTTATGTTTAAAAAATAATATTTTTCGGAGTTATCCGTCAAAAAACCCCATTTCAAACAATATTTATTGTAGAAAATGTTACTTTTTTAAAAATTTGTTTGTTATAACTAATTATAGCCTAACCGTAATAGTAACCTAATTATAACCTACCCTAACCTAACTATAACGTAACTGTAACCTATCCGTAATGTAACCGTAACATAACCATAACTTAATTGAAACGTAATTGTAACCTAAAAGTAACCTAATTGTTACCTAAACGTAATCTGTGACCTAACTTAACCTAAGTGTCGGCTAAATGTCCTATCGGCTAAACGTACTGTCGGTTAATTGTCCTGTCGGCTAATGGTCTCTGTCGGCTAACTGTCGCTGTCGGTTAATTGTCTTGTCAACTGGTACTACTGGTACTAATGTACGTGTCAGCTAAATGTACTTGTCGGCTAAACGTCCTGTCGGCTAATTGCTGTCTGCTAAATGTCTTGTCGGCTATTTGGTTGTCTGCTAAATGACATAGACCCGAATAAGCCGGTATATCAAATTTGAAGCAAATCGAATAATTCTGCATGAAAAACCCATTTATCTAAATTAATGGGGGAGACTAACCTCCGTCCCCCCCTTCATGCTTAACCAATAAGCCTCCAAATCTAATCAAGGCAGCTCTTTAACATATTAAACCGGTATACCAAATTTGGAGCAAATCGAATAATTCTGCATGAAAAACCCATTTATCTAAATTAATAGGGGTAGCCCCCTTTCCCCTCTTTATTCTTAACTAATGAACCACCAAATCTAATCAATGCAGCTCCTTAACATGATAAACCGGTATAGCAAATTTGGAGCAAATCAAATAATTCTGCATGAAAAAACCATTTATCTAAATTAAGGGGGGGGGGGTGTAGCTCCCCTATCCCCCCTTTATTCTTAACTAATGAACCTACAAATCTAATCAGGGAAGCTCCTTAACATAATAAACCCGTATACCGAATTTGGAGCAAATCAAATAATTTTGAATGAAAAAAACATGTATCTAAATTAAGGGGGGGAAGCCCTCTTTCCCTTCATACTTAACTAATGAACTTCCAAATCTAATCAGGGAAGCTCCTTAACATAATAAACCAGTATATCAGATTTCGAGCAAATCGAATAATTCTGCATGAAAAACCCATTTATCTAAATTAAGGGGAGGGACTAGCCCCCTTTATCTTTAACCAATGAAACTCCAAAACTAATCAGGGAAGCACCTTTCAAGAATGAACGTAGAAAAAAAAATTGAAGCAAATCGGATGTTTCTATCAAGAGTTACCTCGTTACGTGAATACGTACGTACATACTTACATACATACAGAACGGCGGGCACATCAGCTCTCTGACTTTGATAGCCTCTGAGCTAAAAAGTTGAATTATGATGGTGACGAGTTACTGAGGTTGACATTGTTGGTATATCACCGACCCATATCAACGTGTCTTCTAAATTCTTTCGGCAAAATGTATGTTTCTGATAAATATCATGTCGGCTAATTGTCATGTCTGCTAGTTGTCCTGTCGGCTATTTGACCCGTCTGCTAATTGTCATGTCGGCTATTTGTCATGTCGGCTATTTGACTTGTCGGCTAATTGCCATGTCGACTAAATGTCTTGTCGGCTAAATATCATGTCGGTTAATTGTCCTGCCGGCTAAATGTCTTGTCGGCTAAACGTCCTGTCGGCTATTTGACCTGTTGGCTAAATGTCTTGTCGGCTAAATGTCCTGTTGGGTAAATGTACGTTTCGGCTAAATGTACTTGTCGGCTAAACGCCCTGTCGGCTAATTGGTGTCTGCTAAATGTCTTGTCGACTATTTAGTTTTCGGCTAAATGACATAGATCCCCCGTAACGTAACTGTAACTTATCCATAATCTAACCGTAACCTATCTGTAACGGAAATTGAACATAACCGTAACCTAACCATAACCTAATTGTAACCTAACCGTAACGTAACTGTAACCTACTTATAACCTAACCATAACCTAACTGTAACATAACTGTAACCTAACAGTAATCTATCTGTGAAATAAACGTAACATGACGGTACGCTAACCGTAACCTAATTATTAACTAACCGTATCCTAACTGTGATGTAACTATAACCTAACTGTAACCTAAATGTAACCTAACCGTAACCTAACTGTAGCCTGGCGGTAACCTAACCGTGATCTAATTGTAATCTATCCGTAACCTACTGTAACCTATCCGGAACCTAACCGTAATCTAATTGTAACCTATCCGTAATCCTATTTGTAACCAAACTGTAACGTAACTGTATCCTATCCGTAACCTAATCGTAGCAGAAACGTAATCTAACTGTAATCTATCCGTAACTTAACCGTAATCTAACTGTAACCGAACCGTAACGTAACCGTAACCTACTTATAACCTAACCATAACCTAACTGTAAAATAACTGCAACCTAACAGTAATCTATCTGTAAAATAAACGTAACATGACGGTACGCTAACCGTAACCTAATTATAACCTAACCGTATCCTAACTGTGATGTAACTATAACCTAACTGTAACCTAACCGCAACCTAACTGTAGCCTGGCGGTAACCTAACCGTAACCTAATTGTAATCTATCCGTAACCTACTGTAAGCTATCCGGAACCTAACCGTAATCTAACTGTAACCTATCCGTAATCCTATTTGTAACCAAACTGTAACGTAACTGTAACCTATCCGTAACCTAATCGTAGCAGAAACGTAATCTAACTGTAACCTCTCCGTAACTTAACCGTAATCTAACTGTAACCTATCCGTAACTTAACCGTAATCTAACTGTAACCTATCCGTAACATAACCTTAACCTATCGGTAACTTAATCGTAACCTAATTGTTACCTAAAATTAACATAACTGTGACGTAACCGTAATGTAACTGTAACACAACCGTAACGTAACTGTAACCTAAGTTTAACGTAACCGTAAACTAATTATAATCTATCCGTAACCTAAAAGTATCCTAACCATAACCTAACTAGGCTAATCGTCCTCTCAACTAAATATCCTGTCGTCTAATTTTTCTTGTCGGCTAATCGTCCTGTCGGCTAAATCTCCTTTCGGCCAATCGTCCTGTCGGCTAAATGTCCTGTCGGCTAATTGTCTTGTCGGCTAAATGCCCTGTCGGCTAATTGTCTTGTCGGCTAACTGTCTTGTCGGCTAAATGTCCTGTCGGCTAATTGACTTGTCGGCTAATTGTCTTGTCGGCCAAATGACCTGTCGGCTAATTGTCTTGTCGGCTAATTGTCTTGTCGACTTATTGTCCTGTCGGCTAATTGTCCTGTCTGCTAAATGTCCTGTCGGCTAATTGTCACGTTCGGCCAATTGCCTGTCGTCCAATTGTCTGTCTGCTAAATGTCCTTTTCGGCTAATTGTCCTGTATGCTATACGTACGTTTCGGCTATTTGTCCTGTCGGCTAAATGTACTTGTCGGCTACATGTCCTGTCTGCTAAATATACGTGTCGACTAAATGTACTTGTCGGCTAAACATCCTGTCGTCTAAGTGCTGTCTGCTAAATGTCTTGTCGGCTATTTGGTTTTCGGCTAATCGTCTGCGACCGGATCAAGGCGCATTCAATCTGTTTGTTTCCTTTCCCGATGAACAGACAGTGCGCATGCGCTTGAAGGACAGATTTTCGAGCTAGAGACGTTCTTTGGCGAGAGTGTGAGCAGGAACTGAAACGAAGTGAGAGCACAGACTTCTAATATAAGTAGACTCCCAATTCAATTGTTCTTTCGGGGAGGTTTTGACTCCAACATCTTTTGCTTTCATCGCCAAAAGGGTGCGTATTTTGGCAGTAATCCCTTTATTGGCAAAGCAAAAGTGCGGTCAACTCATGACAGACGACGTTTCGGCGGGAATCTGGAGAGAGATTCCAAGGAGAAAAACCGGTTTGGCACGCTAAATCTGCCTTCCATCACGTGATGGAGAGCAGAGATCATAGACTTCTAATATAACTGGACGCAGAAATGGCAACCTTTTCTTGAGGCACATATCATGCTTCCCACCATCACGTGATGGTGGGGAGAATGCGTGCCAAACCGGTTTTTCCCGCATCCCACCAAGACCTATTTCGCCTGCGTTCGTTTTGGAGCGTTTCTTTTATCACGAGAATGAAAACGGAAAATTGCCAAGAAAGGGATCACCGCCAAAAAATGATACCCTTTTGGCGATCAAATCTCCGACATGAGTGCATCAGGGTTCGACGGATGAGAACAATGGGATTCGCTCTCTATTCAATTCCTCCTCTAAGGCAGAGATGGAGGAGACAAGAAAAGGTTGCCGATTTGGAGTCTACTTATATTAGAAGTCTGTGAGGGAGAGACGACGGCATTGAGAGTGAGTTATGTTTTCGGCGGTAAAGAAACTGTAGAATGATGAGCGGTGCGTTATGAGAATGTGCTGTGAGCATTTTCGCAGAATAGTGATGTGAATAAAGTGACGACTCTTTTCTTTGTAAATATTTCTGTATATAGTTTAATCTTCAATATAATCTAGTTTAAAATTTAATGGTGTCAGGCTCCAATTTTTAAGATGGTATTCAGTGTTGTTTAATGTGTTTTACAAGCCCGAGTTCCTATAAATGGTGTCGAGAACTGTGATGCGAACGTTACGCCCACGAAGCTAATTCTTGAGCTTTCAAAGTAATCAAAGCTTCCAAGTGTCGTATGAAGGCGCTATTTAAGTGTGAAAAATTAATAAATAGAATTATGTTGGCTGGCTGATCGCAATACAGTAAATATTTTGAAGCTGGATTACCTATTCATGAAGTGAGTTGTTTATTTTGTTCTTATTCAATATGTCAAAATTAGTTGATTTCAAGGAATTAGAACTTTCGTTGAAAGCTGAAAAATAATTAAGTATTAAAAACTTACATAAATTAATTTTTGGAGAAGTCGGGATAGGAATAATAGACATGGAATTCGCAATTTCACTGGCTTTGCTTTTGAAACTGATTCTGATGAATTTAAAACAAAATTGCAAAGTATTAAAGATAATTTTTCAGTAAATGAGTTAATAACTATTTGCAATGTTTTATGTATAAATAATTCTGGAACTTTCGATGAAATTTCTGCCAGAATAATTTCTTCTTTATGCGATTTTAATCTATTGAAATCTAATTTAATTCCTGATGAAGGTGCTCTTAGCGATGATGAGAGCGAAGACGAATCGAATAAAATTAATGATATTTTGAGTGTTTCTGAAAATAATTTGAGAAATGATTCTGGTAGTTCTAGTTGTGAAAATCAGAAAATTCTAATTCCTGATTATGTGCTTAAACCATCAATTTCCATTAACGATATTGAAAATATGGTTTCTGAATTTGATGGTAGTCAATTTCAAAATGTTGAAAAATGGCTTGCCGATTTTGAAGATACTGTTTCTTTATTTAATGTTAGTGATTTGCACAAATTGATTTTGGCTAAACGCCGTATGACAGGTAAAGCTAAATTGTTCATGGAAAGTGAAACAAAAATAAATTCTTGGTCTAAACGGAAAGCGTTACTTATTTCTGAATTTGGTAAAAGGTGCAATTCAGCAGAATTACATGAATTGCTACCTAAAAGAAAAATTAAACAAAACGAATCGTTGGACGAATATTTTTTAAGCATGAAACAGTTATGTTCAAAAGGCAACATAGAAGATTCTGCACTTATTCAGTATGTAATTAATGGAATAAACGATCCTGTTTTTAAAAAATCCTTTTTGTATGGTACCCCAAATGTTGTTGAATTTAACCCTCCGACTGTCTTGGAAAAGGGCAAAATTGTAATGTTGTTTTCTCTGAATTTTGTTTTAAATGCTAAAAAAAAATATTTTTTGAACATTTTATAAAAAAAAACTTAATAGCGAATATGAATGGAATCCTTGGAAGTATCATCATTGTTGAATGTATTAAAAATACATTAAATCAATAGAATTATATTACTTTAAATATTGCTTGTATTGCAGTGAAACCTGGAGCTTAGTGAACGTATTAACACGGGCTTGTCAGTGAGGGGGTTGCTTAAAATTTATGATAAATTGCGTGTCGATTATGATAGTAAACCTGATGTTGATGTTAGGCGTAAGATGAAAACAGAAGTTGAATTTAAAAATAAATCTAGACCCAATAAACCTGAGATACGTTGCTATAATTCTGGCGATAGATTCCATAAAAGTAATAGGTGTGGAAATAAAGATAAAGGTCCCCTCTGCTTTTCTTGTAATTTATATGGCCACAAATCATGCGAATGTGGTAAATCCAAAGATCCAAAGTTGCCTAATGATTCTCAAGTAAATGTTCTAACCTGTTCTCAGAATTTGGTTTTTAAAGATGTAAACTTGCATTCAATAAATTTAATTTCATTAATCGATACAGGAAGCGAAAGATCTATTCTAAAGAAAAGTAATTTTGATAAAATTAAAAGTTATGTAAACTTAGAACCAACAGATATGCTTTTAAGTGGATTAGGTAAAAAATCATTCAGACCAATCGGTTACTTTGAGGCTGAAATCGAAATTGATGATTCTAAATTTCAAACATCTATTTTTGTGATTGATGACAAATCTATTGAATTTGATTTAATAATTGGCACTGATATAATAGAACAAGGATTCTTAATTCTTTCTGGTCATGATGTTAAGTTAAATAAGAGTCAGAATAATTCTTTAGTCAATGTTATTAATTCAAGTGAAATAACTGTAAATTCTAAATTTTACCTTTATTCTTCCGCATTGCACAATAGCAACCCACAAATTCCAAACCAAACCAAATATTTACCTGTTCCTCAATTGCACTATTCTAGCCCTGAAATTAAAGAATTACGCCTAGAAAATGAAAATTTAACTGCCCAAATTAAAGATGTTGAAAGAAAATATAAAATGTTACAATTAGATGTAATCGATTTAAAAGAAGCATTTTTGTCAGAAAAAACTAAGTCGAAAATTACAATAACATCGTTAGAAGATAAATTAGAACAAGAAGTATCAGAAAGACAAACCGTTAGTAAATTGTATAGAAAATTAGATCGATGTTTTCAAGATATAAAATCCCAATTAGATGAAGAAAGTAAACGTTCAGAACAATACCGATTACGGTTAATAAAAGTAAATAATTATTCAAAACATCTTGAAAAACAGTTAGAAGAATCAGAAGATGAGTGTTCTAGAATAAAAATGTCCAAAAGAAGAATCCAGATAAAATTGAATAATTCCCAGGAAGATTTCGAAAATTTACGAGAAGAAATGACTAAATTAAAGAAGCAAATTAAGACGACTAACAGTGCTAAAAGCCTTAAAAAATGATACAGATTTCCCTAATTTCAAAGATAAAGAAAATATGATGCATTCTTCAAGAAATGAAAATAACCAGAAATCTGATGTAATAAATGAAGAAAATTTTAGAAAAGAAAATATTAAGAAAATGTCTAACGCGAAGTTGAAGAGTAATGTTTCTAAGAAAATTAAGAATATTCCTAATTCGTCAGATGAATTTGAAGATGAAATTGAAATTAATAATTACGAAGTTAAGAAACCTAAGTAGAAGTTTACTAAGAAGAAACATGATTATAGAAGATCCTTTTTCGAAGAAAATACAAGTAAATTTGACTTAAATTCCGAAGATGACACTTTCACCGATTATGACACTACCCCGACTATGACACACCACCGGACTGACTTTAAACGACTTTGACAAAATTAATCCCGAAAGACGTAAAAGAAGGAAAGACGAAAAGACGTAAGGTAAAAGAAGACGAAAAGACGTAAGGTAAAAAAAGAAGACGGAAAGATGTAGGAAAAGGAAAGACGATAAGACGTAAGAACAAAGAACGACAAAGAGACGTGAAAAAAAAAGAATAAGAAGACTTTTTTCAAGAAATAATATAAATTTTGATGAGGAATTTTAATAATGATGACTTTTTTCCAAAATAGAACTTTGGGTGCTGCTTTTTCTTTTTTTTTCTTATCTGATGTTCCTGCTGCTCCTTCTTGTGGTCCACGTGTCGATCGAGGTCGATCAAGCTGTCAGGATCGCCGATTTGTGGGAAAGCTTTGCCTTTAATAGCTTTCCCTGCATGCCTACTGTTTACAGCACCACCAACCGCTCACGTAACTGCCGATCAAGGCGCATTCAATCTGTTTGTTTCCTTTCCCGATGAACAGACGAGCATGCGCTTGAAGGACAGATTTTCGAGCTAGAGACGTTCTTTGGCGAGAGTGTGAGCAAGAACTGAAACGAAGTGAGAGACGACGGCATTGAAAGTGAGTTATGTTTTCGGCGGTAAAGAAACTGTAGAATGATGAGCGGTGCGTTATGAGAATGTGCTGTGATCGTTTTCGCAGAATAGTGATGTGAATAAAGTGACGACTCTTTTCTTTGTAAATATTTCTGTATATAGTTTAATCTTCAATATAATCTAGTTTAAATTTTAATGGTGTCAGGCTTCAATTTTTAAGATGGTATTCAGTGTTGTTTAATGTGTTTTACAAGCCCGTGTTCCTATAATGGTATTATAGAGAAATGTTTGATAAATACGCTGATGCAGGCAGTTTTCAAATCGAAGAATTATTTTAAGAGATATTTAATGCTTAAGTTGGACAACATCGTTCCATTAAAAAAGTTTTATAAGAGCAAAAACTATACATGGGAATTTAATTATTTTTAGATCATTTTATACGTGAGAAGTTCTTGGTGCGCAGACTGCATTTATTTTTTTTATTTGACTCATTTTTTGAGGTTTTATTTCTATTAGTGATGGGCGATAACGAGATGTTTTTCTCGATTTTCTTGATTGTATGGACATCTCGATATTTTTCGATTGTGTAAATTTTTTCTCGATGACTCCAGTTTGCAAATTTCTTTTATAAATTATATATTATATACGTCATACACTTATCAAGAATCGTCTGCGGGTGAACTGGAATCAGTCGATGTTAATAAAGACTAGGTGACTTCGACCGCTAGCGGGCCCCTGGTTTAATCGGGGCCTGTAATTTATACGTAATCTTGTAATATGAAATCACGAACAGGTTACCCGCTATATACGGCACTGATATATGATAGCAGGCGGGTGTGGTGTGCACGCACTACAAAATCTTATAAAAAATATAATATCGAAACGAATGAACCTCGGACCCTCTTGGGGGAGGGGTCAAAGCGAGCGGGGGGGGGGAACAGCAGCTGCATAATATGATTAAGTCGTCACAGGTCTTTAGGCCTTTCCAACCATATGTCACATGAGAAGTCTGGATCTGAATTTATAAAAATGCCCTCCCCGTGGGGGCAAAGAGGGGAAGGGGTGCGGGAGGTGGATAACATGAGTAAGTGGTCATAAGCCTTTCCAACAATATGTCACATGAGGGGTCTCGGCTAAATTTAGAAAAACACCCCCCGGGGGGAAAAGTGGGGGGGGGCGGTCACCGGAGGTGCATTACATCAATAAGTAGTCACAGACCTTTTCAACGATATCTCACATGTGGGGTCTTGGCTAAATTTGGAAAAGTGTCCCCCGGGGGGGGGGAGGATTCAAAAGGGGGGGACGGACACCGGAGGAGCATAACATCAATAAGTAGTCACAGACCTTTCCAACGATAACTCACATGAGGGGTCTTGGCTAAATTTGAAAAAAGTGTCCCCCGGGAGGGCCAAATTGGGGGAGACTGTGACCGGAGGTGCATAACATCAATAAATAGTCACAGACCTTTCCAACGATATCTTACACGAGGGGTCTTGACTAAATTTGAAAAAGTGCCCCCCCCGGGGGGGGGACTGTCACCGGAAGTGCATAACATCAATAAGTAATCACAGACCTTTTCAACGATATCTCACAAGAGGGATATTGACTAAATTTGGAAAAGTGTCCTCCGGGGGGCAAAGTGTGGGGGAGGCCACCGGAAGTGCATATAGCATCAATAAGTAGTCACAAACCTTTCCAACGATATGTCACATGAGGGGTCTTGGCTAAATTTGGAAAAGTGTCCTGAAATTTCATATATTATAAATAATATTTAGCGGAGGGCTCCATAAAAAAATCCGATCTAAAATGATGAAAACGGAAAAAACAACCTTCGCAGTGGGGGCCAAATTGGGGATAGGAGGAAGAGAGTCTCATAATATGAAAGAGTCATCCGAGAGCTTACCGATGACATATCACATGACTGGTTCAAAAAAGTTTGAAAATTTCTCCCCCTCCCTCCCCCCGTGGGCCCACTCTTTCGCCCCGGAATTCACACAGCCGCCACTTTAAAATTTTTATGTTCAATAAATAATATTTACCTGAAGACTGCATAAAAACCCCACATCTAAAGTGATATTTAAATTTATTATAGAAATCGGCTACGGTTTTAAAAATTTGTTCGCCCCTTCCCCATCCCCCTTTGGGCGAAGAAAGGTTCATAGTATGAAAGAGTGGTCAAAGGGCTTTTCGATTATATGCCACAGGAAGGGTTCGGTAAAATTTTTAAAATTGCACCACGCACGAGTTCACTCTCACGTCCTCCTCCCTCGAAATCACCCGACCCACCTTCCTCTTTGAAATTTTTATATTTAATAAATAATTTTTATCGGAGGACTCCACTTATGTGACATCTTGGTAGGGCTAAAATAAAAGAAACTTTGAAAATTAGGGCTTCATTTCACAGCTCATTATGCCTCTTTCTCTATCTTGTCCCGTGGTACTCTCGATAAATTTTCTTACTTTTCTTCTCTGCCGAGGACGAGAGAAATCCTCGAAAAGCTTCTCATAGGGAAATGTTGAAAAGAGCGAGAGAAATCCTCGAAAAGCTTTTCATTGGGAGATTTCGAAAAGGACAAGAGAAACCAGCGAGAGGCTTCCCATCGGGAAAGGTTGAAAAGGGCGAGAGAAACTAACGAGAGACTTCCCATCCCGAAAGGTTTAAAACCGCGAGAGAACCAACCATCGAGCAGCTTCCCATCTGGAAGCGTCGAAATGCTGGAAAAATCATCGAGGTGAGATTTGCCGAAATGCCAGATGGAAATGAAGCTTTCAGAGTCAAACTTACCGCATTTCTGGTTAAAGGGGATAAAGAGGATAAAGGGGGAGAAGGGGGGGGTGATCCGAAATACCCCTTAATTTAGATAAATGGGCTTTTCATGCAGAATTATTCGATTTGCTCCAAATTTGGTACACCGGTTTATTATGTTAAGGAGCTTCCCTGATTAAACTTGGAAAATCATTGGTTAAGGATAAAGGGGGAGAAGGGGGGCTGGTCCCCCACTTAATTTAGATAAATGGGTTTTTCATGCAGAATTATTCGATTTGCTTCAAATTTAATATACCGATTTATTCCGATATGGCGCTTCCTTCATTAGATTTGGAGGTTCATTGGTTAAGTATACAAGGGCGAAAAGGGGGCAAGTCCCCTCCCCTTAATTTAGATAAATGGATTTTCATGGAGAATTATTCAATTTACTTTAATTTTTTTTCTATGTTCGTTCTGATAAGGAGCTTTCCTGATTAGATTTGGAAGTTCATTAGTTAAGTATAAAAGGGTTAAAGGGGTTAGACCACCCTTAATTTAGCAATATGTTTCTTTTTTTCATACAGAATTATCTGATTTGCTTCAAATTTGATATACTGATTTATTATAGTTAAGGAGTTTTCCTGATTAGATTTGGAGGTTCATTGGTTAAGTATAAAAGGGGCAAACGGGGGATATTTCCCTTCATTTATTTTTTGAGGGACATTATTCTTTGAAATAAGAGTATAATATACAATTTAGCGTGAATAACCTGTGAGTTCAATGCCATCAGTTTAACTGGCACTTATCTTTTTATTGCTATTAACCGATGTGGGTTATGAAGCATAGTGGTTTATGTATTCAGTTCTGTATAGTCCTAGTTTCAAACTTTACTGTTAAATTTAGTGTCATTTTGCCCCGAATTTCACTGTTTCTCTTATTTTAGCTCTGCCAAGCTGCCCCATACCTGGAGACTCAGATAAATACTATTTATTAAATATAAAAAGTTCAAAGAGGAAGGTGAGTGAATTCTGGGGGGCGCGAGAGTGGACAAAGGGGGGGGGGGGCGGGTAATTTTCAAACATTTACCAAACCTCTCCTTGACATATCATCGGAAAGTCCTTTCACCACTCTTTCATATTATGAACCTTTCTCCTCCCAGAGTTGAATTCCGGAAGGGGGCGGGGGGGGGGGGAGTGGTGCGGGGGTGATTTTTTTTTTTAATTGTAGAGATTTCTACAATAAATATCATTAAATGAGGTTTTTTTAATGGAGCTCTCCGATAAATATTATTTATTAAATATAAAATTTTAAAAGTGGGGCTGCGTGATTTTCGGGTATATTCTTGGATAAAAGAGTGAACCCATG
This sequence comes from Maratus speciosus, assembly GCA_963932465.1. NCBI lineage: Eukaryota > Metazoa > Arthropoda > Arachnida > Araneae > Salticidae > Maratus > Maratus speciosus. The sequence continues at coordinate 123,347 of CAWVRF010001348.1, forward strand.
TGGGAGGGGTAGATTTCAAACTTTTTTTGAAAAGTTTTCGGCTATCATCGGAAAGTTAATCTTTCATATTATGAACCTTTCTTCTTCCCTCCCTAGTTTGGCGCCCCGAGAGAGGCACTTTTCGAACTTTTTTGAAATCGTAGCGTTTTTAAACATTTTAGATCGGATTTTTTTACGGAGCCCTCCGATAAATAATTTTTAATATATGAAAATTTCAAAGAGAAGGTTGGGCAGGGTATATTTCGGGGGGCACGATAATTGGAATCTCTTTTCTATCTTTTGCTGACACCCCTCATGTGATATATCATTGGAAAGCTCTGTGACTACTATTTCATTTTATATATCGCCCGCGACCTTCCTCTTACTTTGACCCCGCGCGGGAGCACTTTTCTAAATTTAGCCGACACCCCTCATGTGACACATCGTTGGAAAGTTCTGTGACCACTTATTCATATTATGCACTTTCCTTACCACTCCCCCCTACTTTGCTCCCCGCGGAGGTTCGTTTAATGTATTCCTGTCGAAGACTTTCTAAAAATGGGGAAATTAAGGATCCAATCTCAAATGACGTAGAAAAATCAATAAAAAATTTTGATCCCTTTTATCATCCTTTAGTTCATGTTTTTGCCACTAGGGGTGCTTTTGATTCTTATTTCTTTGGCCATTTTGGTGCTAATTGCCGAAAAATTCTAATTTTTGATACTTAAACTCCCCTTACCGCTTCATAGCTACTCGCGTTTTTTCAGCTTTTTTCAACCAGGGGGCACCCTTACAAGACTTTTCCAGTCTTATGTCTCCATTATAGCCTCCTTTTGGTTTGTTGTTTTTTTTATTCCATTTGTTTTCAGTACCCTATATTTAATAAAATCTGCCTTATATATATGAAAAACAATGATTTCAATAATCGATTCTAGAACATCTCCTTTGTAGATTCTCGAAAGTAATCGATGACTGTATCGATTGCGTATTTTACGATAACGATTTTTTTCGATTGGTAAATTTTCGAGAATCGCCCATCACTAAGCCCTATCACTACTATGAAATTGTCGGCCAGAATAATAGCTAAGTTTTCCAATAACTGTTTTTAGTTTTTCTCGTTATAATCGATTGTAAAACATCTCGATTGGAGATTCTAGGAATTAATCGATGGCTGTATCGATTGTGATTTTTTACGATGACGATTTTTCTCGATTGTCGAATTCTCGAGATTCGCCCATCACTAATTTCTATTTTAAATTCAATTTTTTGGCATTTCGAGAGATATTTTTTACATATTTTAGAAAATGGTAATAATTTAAACTGTTGCCAACTACTTAAACAGCGCAAACAATAATGTTTGCCTCAAATTAAAAATTTATTTACACGTGATACACGTGTCTCTTTATCCCCAATATCTACAACGAACCAATATCTACTACCCAATATCTACTAGCGAATTTCAATACATGTAACGATATCTTCCTTAATTCTCTATTCAATCAGAGGATACAATATTAAATATAGATACAACATACATCAATGTATATACGATTCACAAAGACAAAATATCAAAGTATAATATTAATATGTATAGATACGAGGGAAAAAAATCATTAAATGAATATTAGTATTGCGAATGCTAAATACACCCCCCCCCCCCCCCCCCCCCCCCTCCTACTGAACCTTGCTCCGACTAAAAATATCTAACAATATTAACTGAAAGGAAAGTAAAAACATTATATGTTTGCTCTGCATATTTAAATTTTCAAATAATATTAGTTTTTTTAAATTATGTGATTGTAAATTTTAATTGAAGATGTGGAAGGCTTCCTCAAAAAATTTATTATTTTTATATTTTCCCCCAAAACTTTGTTAACCTTGCTTTGAGTTTATAAGAATTTTGTTATATTAAACAAAGAAACTAACTATATTTTCTGTATTTATATAGTTACATCCGAATGTAAATATTACCCGAACTTTCTTTTTTCTTACAGAGTATTTAAATAAAGCACATTTTTTTTTCCTTTATGTAGATTAAAACTTAGCACTGAAAATTATTTAAAAAACATTAATTACCCAAAATATACCATAGTAGTTTTCTCATACATTAGGAAGGTTCACAGCTATCTTCCACACATTTTAACAATTTATTTTCTTATCTTTTTTTTATTTTTCTGATCATTTTTTAATAAAAATGACATTATTAACAAATATCCAAAATTGCTAAGCTCAATACATATAATTAATTTTCAGTTAATTCTGGCATTGTCATCTATTTAATTAAAGGATACAATATTCAATATAAATGCAATAAAGCTGCAGCAACATATATATATGATTCACAAAAACAAAATGCCAGAGTATAATATTACTACATTGTACAAGTGAGACAAAAAAAGTCATTGAATGAAAATGTGTAATGTGCATGCTGAGTTCCCATCCATCCCTCGACTTACTTCCACCAAAAATATCCACAACAATATTAACTGAAAGTGAAAACAAGAAACATAATATGTTTGCGCTGCATATTTAAATTTTCAATTAATATTCATTTTTTAAATTATGTGATTGTAAAATGTGTGTGTGTTTAAAATGCTCAAAAAGGAAACCAAAAAGAAAAAGTTGACTGTGATAGCGTGACGCAGCGTATACAGGTTGTTCACTCTCAACGGTGTCCAATGGCTGATTCCTAAACCGTTAGTCATATACATATAGTTCCAATTACAAAAATGTTTTAAATGAAGTAAAGAAGTATTTTAAAAGCGATTTCGGTCAATAAAAAGATTTTTCTTTTTTTTAAATATGAAATTTTATTTTTTATACTGTCTCATGCCCCGGGTCCTATAAGTAATATTTAGTAAAATTTTCCAATATTACACTGATAAGTAAGACAAAAAAAAAAAAAAAAAAAAAAAAAAAGCCATTATTCCACGATTAAAACTGACCGAATATCTGTTTAAAGTTGGAGCATATTTTTTGCTGCGAAATAGCGATCATTCACAAATTTAGTAGAAATATCGTCAGCTGTATTAAAAAAAATAGTTGAGAGTAAAATTGCAATATAAATTTGAAATCTATAATCATTCCGACATATTAATGCAAAATATACAGTTTGTACTAAACAAATAAGAGGGGAAAAATAACTGAATTTTTGTTAAATAAGTTTATGAACAGCAACAGCTTCATTTCTTTACAAAATTATACATATTATAAAATGCTATTAGGTTGCAAAATTTGAGTTGTGTTATGTTCCTTAGCTTTTGATAATTGACTGTATGTATTTTGTAGCGAAGAAACCGGAATTGACTCTCCCTTTTTTACCACCACGTAAAGATTTTTACAAATCATAATAGCATAAAAGTCATGAATTTCAAAGTTTCATAACTCGGTCAATTTCAGTGTTAGATGAACATATCTTTTTGTTGAGTTTCATGAGTTATTTTGACTTTATTTTTAGTGTAACAGGAAGTTTTTACTAAATATCACTTATAGAACGTATATATATTTCGAAATTTTTTAAGAAATATTTTTATTGACCCAGATCGCTTGCTTCTTTACATCATTTAAAACATTTTTGTAATTGGAACCATCTGTTTATGACTAACGGTTTAGGAATCAGCCATTGGACATCGTTGAGAGTGGAACCATGTATAATTGAATTTGGAATAGCCACTTTTTTTTTTATATTTCTTCGAATTTCTTTTTCTTCTTTTTATATGCTTCCATTGCATCTAAAATGCATTTTGATTCTCTTATTGGCATGGTTCTCGTGTAGCGGGGATCTATTAGTTCTGGCAAAAGACAGCTAAAATAAAATTCTTTAAGTTTACTCTCCATTTCTTTTTTCCAAAATTCGTCATCCCTTTCGATTTTTTCTATTTTCATACCCTTCGGGGTCCAAAACACGAAAAGACAATGCATTTTTTTTTTTTTTTTGTTATATGTTAACTGTCCTTGTATCTGAAAAAAATACTGGTGTTTCTTATTTACTTCTGTGACTGCTGTTCTATCTTTATTAATTTTCCAAAAGGTGAATTTTCGCTTTAGAATAGCCTCATTGGGATATAAATTTTCACACGATGATGGACATTTTATTTCTACGATGCAATCACAGTTTTCGATAATACCATCTGGTGTTGCACCTAAAAAATGAAGTTCTTCATCGACAAATAATCCGCATTCTAATATTTTGATGTTTTCTGATATCAATGTTATTTCAATGTTTGCTTTTGCATCTCTTTCATGCATTTTACCATACTGCATACCCCGCGTATTTATATTGCAATATAAAGTCCGTTTTATGATACTTTTGCAGCTTGTATGTGGTAATTTATTGCATACTGCGCAAAAATTTGACGCTGTTAGTAACTTTCGACGCTCTTCCATCCATAATGGACTTTGTGCTTGGCTCCGAGCTTTCATACGTTTGCAGCGATATTATACATTTATTATTCACATATTTTACTGATTTTAATGAAGAAAAGTCAATAAAATACTATTAAACATGAAATAGCTTTATACCAAAAAAACATTTTAAGGAAATATTATATAAAAGTGTTTAATAATAGCTTTTTGTTACATAATGCATTTTCCTGCACTTGCCCCCTGTATGGGAAAAGAGTAAGCAGAAATAAGTTCTTATCAACAAAACAAGTGGCCAATATTCTTCCCATTTTTTTACGAGTTAAAAAACAAGTATAATTTCGAACCTGGTTACTCTAACAGAGCATTCTATGCTCATCTGGCAGAAGAATAGGAATGCCAAACGTTGGGATATTCCATATTTTGGAATAAAATTATTTTATAATTATTTAATGGTTTTAGTAACAACTTTGTACTTTCATAAAAATAGATAGCAGACTAAGCAAAAAGTTAAAAGACTATTTTGATGGAAAAAAAAATGCTTAGATAAAAAATGATAAAGATTATCAAAAGACACCTCCTCCTACAGATACATTACGATATCAAATGCCAGAGTCCCCCTCCCTCTAAAGTGATATCGTTATATATGTACAGCCCCTAAGATATTTACGTATTTTTTTTTTACTTCTCGATGATAAGTAGATATGAAAAGGGGGTTCTACATAAGCGGTGGGAGCGGTGTGACCTCTGTGCACCTGTGAAGGTCATACGGCGGCGGAGGTCATGGGGTCAAGGTTATGCGGCACGGCGGTGGAGGGTCAAGGTTTTGCGGCGGTGAAGGTTATGTGTCATCTTATAGTATGAGGGGTAATTTTGAGCTTGATTATTTTACTAATGATAATTAATTTTAATTGGGGGACTTTAACTTTTTTCGGATAGCTTTTGAAGATTGAATTTTTGGGGAGATTGATTTTTTTTTTCGTCGTACTACAGTACGAGGGGTTATTTTGAGTTTGATTTTTTTACTAATGATAATTAATTAAGAAATTTTAATTGGGGGACTTTAACTTTTTTCGGTATAATTTTTGAAGATTGAATTTTTTGGGAGATAGATTTTTCTTTTCGTCGTACTACAGTACGAGGGGTCATTTGTACTTTTAAAAATTAATTTAGAAGTTTTAATTGGGAGACTTTAATTTTAGGGGATAATTTCTGAGATAGATTTTTTTTTTTCGGACACTTATTTTTTAGCGCACTCCAGTTTTTTCGTGATATTTTAACTTGTAAAAAAAATAAATTAATGATAATTAAGAAATTTTAATTGGGAGACTTTTAATTTAGGGAATAATTTTTGAGATAGATTTTTTTTTTTTTTTTTTTTTTTTTTTTTTTACGAACGTTTATTTTTTTTTTGCGCACTGAGTTTTTGGTGTTATTTTTAGGGGTACAATTTTTGTGTTAGAGTTTTTACTAGTGGTGATTTTTAATATTAATTTGAGAACTTAAAAATATTTTTTTCTTTTTCATTGGCAATCGAATTTTAAACATTCATTAAAAATTTTAATTGGGAGACTTTATCTTTTAATACAAATTTTTAGATAAAAATGAAATTTTAAACATAAATTGGATGAGAAGACTTTACGCGATTCAATTTAGTGACGGATACGCTCGAATATTGAGTATTAATTAAAATTATGAATGATTGTGAATTTTTGTTATTTAGTGTTAGAATTTATGTCTGCAAATTTTTGAATAGTACTGCCCCACCAGTGGCTGAGAGATTCTGCTCACGAAGCTGGTAGACGTGAAGTGTTGGGTTCGATCCCAATCGCGCCTGTCGACCTAATCGTTCGGAGTTTTGTTTAAGCCATGGATTTACATGTGTAAATACGGGTTAGGTTCCCTTAGAAAGAACCTCATGAAGGGCACTCCCCCCTTTATCCCTAGTGTATATAATCAATCGCGCCCGTCGGCCTAATCGTTCGAAGTTTTGTTTGAGCCATGGATTTACATTCGTAAATACGGGTTAGGTTCCCTTAGAAAGACCCCCCCACGAAGGGCGCTCTTCCCCTTTTTTCCTAGTGTAGATAATCAATCGCGCTCGTCAACCTAATCGTTCGGAGTTTTCTTCGAGCCATAGATTTGCATGCGTAAATTCGGGTTAGGTTTCCTTAGAAAGACCCACACGAAGGGCACTCCCCCCTCGGGCCTAGTGTAGATAATCGGCCGTCAAAATCAACCCAACCTTTTAAATAGTACTAGAAAACTTTAGAATTTTTTTTTTTCTGAATCCATGTTAGATCGGTGGTTATGTTTTCGAGGATTTAGTCATAAATAGAAATTGTTAGGATATTTTTAAGGATATCAGTTTTCGATTTGTTATGCAATTTTTAGGCATGTATTGCTTAATACATGTGAAAATATATTTTGAGAAAATTATAGAGTGTCCTTTATAAAGATATTAGGAAATTTACCCCCCCCCCCCCTACCCCTTAATGAATATGTATATTTGTGAAATACAGGGTTACCTATTCAGTGGTGTGTTTGAATTATCAATGTCCCTAAAATGTATCTATTTTTAAGTACAGAATTTTTAATAATATAGATCTATTTTAAAAACTAGAAAATCGATTATCTAAACGAAGCGCTTTTTAAACGTTAATAAAACTATACCTTAGTTTACCTTAGTTTTAGAATACTTTAGTTTAACACTATTTGATGTTACATATATTTTTCAAAAATAAAACAAACTTACTTTAATATTTTTCGACATAGGTAAAATCTTGTAGCCTCGAGAAACGCGTGTGATAATGTGCACTCTACTGAGTTCGTTATCTTGCAAAGACGAAGTGATTCACTTTATCTAGATAAGGGTTTTTCCATAAACGTAGTGAGTAATATCATATTAGATTTTAATTATGATTGATTAATAGGGGTTACAAATTAAGATAAGCTAATGAGAGTTAGAAATTAATGTGTAGCGTAAATGGATCTTTTTTTTTTTTTTCAAAGATATATTTTAAATCGAAACACTATTAACGATTGACTCATGTGATTTCAACATTAATTTTATATTGCAGCATTCATAACGAATAAATGAATTCGAAATTAAGATTTTCAAATAATTAATTTAATATTACGTCACGCAAAACGAATTTAATTAATAAATGCATAATTAAGATTGCGTCACAATTTTTGAATGATTTTATTAATCTAGAATTTATATCAAATTCGGAGTCAATTTTTTCTCATCGATTTATTTAAAATAAAATTGGAATATTTATTAGCAATTTAATGCATGTGTTACATTTATTTAGGATTTAACTATTTTATAATTAGACCTTTTAAAACGGATACTTTTTAAATTGATTCATTAACCGCGAGAATACTTCAAACATGTCCTTGATGAGTCATCACGAATAACACTCGAAAACATGAAAGTTTTAATAAATATATTGAGGTTCATGAAAAGTAACACTTAATGAAATTTACTTAATATTTGAAATAAACACTACGCGCAGTGACCGTCAGGCATACATTTTAAAATATAGATCTAGTTCAAATTTTACTAAGTTTCGTAATGGAGGTCACGTTATACCCTAACCAATCATACTATTTAGTCAGGGATTGCTATTTTGGAATTATCCAAATTAGTGACAAAACTTCTCATTTTTTAATAACTACACTAATCATAAGTCTTGTTTAATCAAATAAATATAATTTATACCGTTTTTGTTACTTAACAAGATATAAATACCCTATACATATGCTATATTGATTCTGATTTAGTTTAGTGCATACAAATTTTAACTAATATTTTTTTTTTTTTTTAGTAGATATAACAATATTCGCCAACATATATATATATATATATATTTAACATTATTCAAATTTCGCACAAACCTTTAAATAATTTTGGAAAAAATATTTCATTTTTAGAAGATTAACCATAATATTAATTTTAAACCTCTTAATTCTTTTTTAATTGAGGTAGTACGATAGAAAATTAATATATTCAACACAATAAAGAAATTACTAATTCATATTAATAATGATTTTAAGCATTATGTTAAAATTCGAGATTTTTCATTTACAAATAATTTGAAAAATAAAACATTTAGAAGTAAATTGACTTACTTTCCATCTAAATCCAAAAGGCTTTCAAACAGAAACAAAACACCACATACAGTTTTGTGTCACTATATGAAATGAATCAGGATTTTTCACCCCAATCTCTTATCTCTGGGGTAATTCCTAGAACTGACTCATGCGATACGCACAATATTACATCGTAATTTGAATCTAAGAACAGTGTTAATGAATTTAATATAATGCGTTATTAATAAAGGATTACATATAATGTGTAATTAATAAGGGATTTAGTTAATTGGTTTCGTTATTAATTAAAACCTGAATATAATTATGTCTTTTTAAGTCTTATTTAATAGAATAGGAATACTTTAAAAATTTTCAGGAGGTTTTTTTCAGAAAACTTTTTAAGAATACTTTTCTTAATGAATGTGTAATTAACATTTTTTAAATTAATTAATTAATACGTAATTAAATTTTCAAAATTAAAATAAATATAAAATAGAAGAGAAATTCTTTTCAAATTTATTAAGCAACATACAAGTTATTATTAGGTAATATTTCAAATTGCTGCAAACTTTAAACATGTTGAGTTATCACTGAGAATTTAATAACGAGGTATTTGAATAGTAATGCTAACCAGAATTTGAAAAATAATTTTCATATTAAGTAACTTGTATAACTTGCTACAAACATGACTTTCTTTTGAACACACTAGAGTGGGATTGGATTTTTAAAGACATATTTATCTCACATATTTAAACTAAAGACTTGTGCTAAATTTTCAACTAAAATATTTCTCACTTAAAAGTTAACTTTTTTCATTGAAAAAGTCATATACTTGGAAATTTCACATTCAAATTTTTATCACATGGAAAAAGGCTTAAGCAATTGTATTAGAATAAAAACTAATCATACGGAAATTTAACTTTTGTAAATTGTATCAGAAAAAATTTAACCTGTGTCAAGTTTTTGAAAACAACATTTAAAAAACAAAAAGATAAATTACAATTAAATTTATTAAGCAGAAGTATTACATGTCAAAAACAGTATTTATATGATTTATATATATGTTAAAATCCATACATGCAAAAAACGTGTGTGTAAACCCAGATAGACATTTTCCCGCGAGATAGTTCACAAATTCTTGTACATTGAAATTAAGCAAGGCGTTTTCACAATTGTTGATACATAGAATATTTTCTACATTCGTGAAAGTTTTCATATGAATATCCCATTGTACAGGAATTACAGTCAAATTCGCGGCGCACAGATTCTTTTAATTCACGAATGAAACATGAAAAGAAATGTATTTTAGAGTCTTCTATATCCAAATGTGAATGTTCACAGTCTTTTGCACGATTTAAAACACAAATAGGAATGACTTTTAAAAGTTTGGTTTGGATGAGGTTATCATTAATCTCATCGCAAATGTTTTTTAAATTTAAAAATTGCTCTTTTGATAAGTGCACACACGTAGGTTTTAATGAATAATCAGAGTCACTTGACTTGACCAATTCTTGAAGCACACAAGAGCGTTCATCTATGTAGAGTGTGAGAATATCGTTATTACAGACGAAACTGCCTTTTTTAGAATAGAAATGAAAGTTTTTCATTTGATTTTGAAAAGAGTCAAACGATTCACAGGATAATGACACACTTTCTTCAGTTGGGAAGATTTCACTGAAAGCTCCTTCAAAATATTTCGTTATGTGAACTTTTAAATCGCAGTTCTGCTCCATCACTATTTCGACAACTGTACAATCTCCAATGCAGCGGAAGAAAGTACAATATGAACCAGATTGACTAAACAGACGTGTAAACCACTCGTTTTGAGGAAACTTGCAATCAGGATTATCCGCTAAGTAAAACAGACCTTTTTCATTAGCATCACATAGTATACTTGTATTCATGGTTAAGCTAGCGAGTCGCAGAGACAAAACAACACACACGTGAAGGGTATAATCCAAACGAGAGACGAAGTTAAACTAGGTCAGAGACAAAACAACACACACGTGAAGGGTATAATCCAAACGAGAGACGAAGTTAAACTAGGTAGGTACAAGCATAGAATGATGCGCACCCCTAGCGTGAGTTGATTAATACTATCCCTTATCACCCTATCAGTATATAAGCTCATAGATAAGATCGGAGAACTTCCGTGATATTTTCACAGTGATTTCACCGCTAGCATAGGTAATATCATTTTCAGAAAACGCTAATCACTTCCAGATAACGAACTTGTCATTTCAGTAAGATCTTGCATGACCCATTCACTCGGTTCTTAATATACATATCTGTGTGCGTGTGTGTGTGTGTATTTGTACATGAGAAAAAAATTTAAAAGGTATACACATTAAAAGTTAATAAAATTATTTAAAAAATTTTTTATAAACATTTCAAGAGAGTATTAAAGATTTGAACTACTGATAAAAATGCTTTGAAAATTATTAAAAAATATTACAAGACAATATTAAAGATTTGAACTACTGATAAAAATGCTTTGAAAATTCTTAAAAATGCTTCATTCATATTTTAAAGTCAACAAATTTTAATACATAGCTATGTACATACATGCATTTTGAGCTATGTTTTGAAGGGGGAAAAAATCGAATGTTTAAAAATGATTTCTTATTTAATTACAAATTAAATAAATATTTGTTTTTTATACATATGTTAACATAACAAATGTTTTAAATATTTCGATGCTATTTCCAGGTTAGTCAATTTCTGCTTTTTGAAATATGCATTTCTATATATTTGTAAATTTTAATGTTTTCTGTTAAAACTGACTAGTGAACACATCGTTAAATTTTTTTATCCCAGCTATCGTTTATTTACACAATAAAACAACTGCTTTTCAAACGACTGTGTGATTATCAAAACAATCCAAAACCTTTTATCTACACAGGCGCAAACATTTTAATAAACTAAAGTCTGCATTTTCAATCCAATAAATAATGACTAATTAAAATAGGTTATGTCCTAACTTGAATGATACCTTTTATGTGACATTACTAAACTAGCTAACATGACATTATTAAACTAACTTGTAAAAATAACATGATAACCTGTTTTCACTATACTAAATTAATAATTTTCGCTGCTTTTGTTTGACAATCAACAAAGTTTTTATGAAATATATTCAAAAAAGTTTGCTGTGATTAAAAAACATGCTTATAATTTAGATAGTTTTCACTCTTTATATTTCAAAGCATGCATATTATTACAAAACACAAAATATTTTTATTAAATAATCACTATTTTTCACAAGTTTGCAATATTTTTATGCTAACTAGGGTTAGTAGTATTCAGACTTAAAAATATCTTTATAGATTAAACATGAAAATTAATGTGTATAAAAAACCTTTTACTATTTTTAGTTAAACTTCGTGTCATGAAATATATCCAGTTAACTTTAAATTGTACTATTACAAATTAATGTTTTAAAATTCATTAAAATTATTAAATACTATTTCATTATAATTTAAAAATTCATTCTTATATACAAAGACACAAAATAATAATACTTATCTAATATGGCAGCTAACAGTCTTAAGTACAACCTTCTATTACAAAAACTAAAAATGAAATGAATAATTCTAAGTCCTTATCAGCTAATCTTATCAACTGATTAGATCTAGTCACGTGGTATCCTACTACATCATTAGTGTTATCATACACCACGTGACAAGGTTTTCCCAACACGTGATAACCCCTACATCATTAGTGATGTCATATTGCACGTGATAGCCATTCCCTATCATGTGATAACCCCTACGTCATCAGCGATGTCATATACCTGTCATGAAGACCCCTGGAATTTGAAGCGACTTTGACCCCTCGTGTAATAGCACTTTTATAGTGTTATTACACGTAAAAATTCCAAGCGACAAAAATCGCCTGCGACTCCTCTGATTTCACGCTTTTAAAAGGCCCTTTTTTCGTTGTTCAAACATTTCATTGGCTGTTCGGGAAAAGGCTTTTCTATCGTCAGATTTCCAAGCATTTGATTGGCTGTTACTGGCGACTCGCTTCGTTTCAGGCGTCAAAGACGCTCCGATAGATAAAAGTTGCTTGCTTTCGAAGCGACTCCCCTGGACACAAGAATAGGGTCCAATGAATTATCAGATAATGGCCGATCTGCCGTGACGTCAAAATTGAGCTTATAGCATTGTCTATTGGTGGCGTAGCAGACTCATAGGGCACATACAGTCTAAAGTTTTTATCTAACCATAGGATCCAACATTCCTGAACTCGACGATTCAGTTCCTCGTCAAATTCAGTTTAGAAGAGTGAGACTTGGGTGTCTCTCTAAGGAAAGGGCATGTTTATGAACAAACACTTCTGTCAACCGATCTACCACTACATTTTGTTTTTGCAGACATCGTCAGGGAGACGTAGGCCAATCATATCATAGACCTGTTAAACGTAGATCAATCAAATTACCCGAACTCATATGTACATGTACAGTAGGAGTAATAAAGAACGGACAGGTGTTTCTTGCTGATCCACAGTAATTGGAACTACAGTGACGTCAGTTGCCTTTTCCTTACACAGCGCTCCCTAGAGTATAGAATACTCTAGAATACTACATAGAGATACTATAGAATATTAGAGTATAGAATACTCTAGGTAACTTTTGTGTAACTTTTTCCCCGACGACTGTGCATATATAAAATATTCCAATACATAAAGGGAAATGAAGATTAGGGATAAGATGAGAAAATGCAGTTTTTAGTTTTATGCTTGAAATACTCAAGATTGCACTTTTCTGTCGATGGCAATTTTTTTTTCGTCAAAAGTTATTAACCGACCAGTGGCGATTCTTATCAGTGTGTTTTGATAAAATAAATAAATACACATGTATTCTCAGTAACATTTCTTTTATTTTCTAATTAATTATTTTAAATCACATAGAAAAAGACATTTTGTTACATTTTTCAAAATCATCGAACAAAAAAAATTGCGACACAAGATTTTATAAATTCTTTACGTTTCATACAGGTTAAAAAATTAGGCAACACTGACTGATTGATAACGAAATGGGACGGGTAAGACCAAAGCAGTATAGGCTAGTTCCATGATGTTTTGTAGTGTAAGTCACAGAGCTGATAATTCTTATTCTTGTTTGCCACCGTTCTTTTCGAAAAGTTTGCATGGCTTTATTCAATTAATGAAATATCTCCCTTAGAATAAGTCACATTTTTCCGCTCTAAAATACTGGTAGCCAAAAATCGAAGCATGTGACTTACACTGCATGCACCCATGGAAATAGCCTATACAAAGTAAGCATCCTATCTCAAATGGGAGAAGTAACCGCAAGATTAAAGGCGAGGTCACATCAATCAAGGTCACTCGCCACGTAGCGGACGGGTTTGAACTACAGGAATATACTTCCCTGTTTTCTTCTTTATGGATAATCTATTAATTGTACATCTATGAAATAACTGCGCAAGCTCAAATGTCGTGTTTTCGTTTGTTTGCAGTATTAACATTCTGACAGAATGGAATATTCTATTAATTTTTATTCGTGATTATTTAATTTATTTATTTCATTAATTATTTAAATACATAGTTGCCAACCTCCCGCTTTTTTTCATACCAATATTTTTATTCTAAAATACTTGGTTTATACAATCGCACAATTTATGCAATTAAATAAAGCGAACGTTTTTGTAAGATTTTACTGGTATCCAAACAATCGGGAGGTTGGCAACTATGTAAATAAAAACAGTTCTTTTTAGAACTAATATTATTTGTTAAAATGGCAAAATGTTGGCCATCGAATAGCTGTAGTTTTTGAAATTGTAGGGAAATTCTTTCCCTGGTAGAATTCATCTCTGACCTTTTCCAAAGAGTAAAACAAGTTAATTAAGTGTTTTTATTTTAATTTATAAAAAAAGATAAAATCTTATTTAATTACATAATACAAATATTGTCAGGCATGAGAGTGTTCCGACCCAAATGACAGATTGTTACCACTAAATTTTAATAGCATTCTTTGCTTTGTTAAATCTCGGAAATTCTATCATTAAATAATTCTTGAAATACACTTTAGTTGTAGTAATCGGCCATTTGGGTCGGAGCGCTCTCATCCCTGGTTGCAGGGGTCGATGCAGGTTTTTATTCTTGGGGCCCATTTTGTGAAAAGTAAAAGTTATTTTTGTGAATTTTATAATATTTTTGTGAAAAATAACATTTTGTAATGAAAATTGAAATCCAGTTACTCAAACTCGAACGAAGATTTTATTAACAAAAACGTCTTTAAATCCCCTTGATAAAGTTTTTGTTTTTCATGACCTGATTTTATTTACAAATTACACATTTTAACCCCTTAACGGTCACATTAAATTACGGTTTAAAAATTCAAATTGCTTATTGGCACCACTTTTTTGAGAAAGAAATGACACCTTATTTACTGACAGGTAAAATGATGCCATAATAAAGCCAATTGCAGTATTCTATAAAACTGGTGGGAATCAAACAAATCTGAATAAAAGTCACAGATCGTGAATTTTACAGGAGCGAGAATTAAAGAGTTAAAACACTTTTTCCCATTTTATTAAACTAATTTTTGTGAAGGGGCCCATTTCATTAAATTTATTTTTGTGAAGGGGCCTATTTTATTAAATAAATTTTTGTGAAAGGGCCCTAAATAGGCCCCAAATTATGCCTGGATCGACCCCTGCTGGTTGTCGATTTAAATACGTTCGATTTTAATTATATTTTATTAATGTAATGAAAATGACGCATAAGAATTAGTAAGTAACTTACTAATTACATATTAACAACTTTAAGTTGTTAATATGTAAAGTTAGAATTTTATAGTCTCGCTTTTTACTTAATTCTTGATGTGCTAAAGTTATAAAAAATGATGTACGCGGTTGTATTCTCGATGAGAATAGAACGTTTATTAATGTTTGGAATATGTATAGAATTTAATTACAAATAAAATATTCAATTTAAGTCCTTTTTACCGTTACTTAACTTACAAATATTTCTTTCATTTAATTTAAAACTCATTTCATTTTATATTCGGAAACACTTTAATTTAAAATGCATTCATTAAATGTTGTACTATTAAACGAGCAAGTATTTACAAGCCATTTATTTGTTTAAATATTTTGTGATTACAATGGCTTCAATAATTTTCCAAAAATCGCGAGATTAGATTTTTGAAACAGACAAAGCCCTTTAGAAAATCCCTGTTAAAAATTCAATCTCGAATTCAAATAATTACTTACTTACAGAAAATGAATCTTGTTTACCAGATTCATTGCAAAATATTCTTGTTACATCTTGTTTTGATAAAAATATGTATATTTAAAAAATAGTAGCAATGTCATTTTAGTTTCAGGACAAAAAGAAATAATGTTTTCGTAGCATTAGTGCTTTTTCTCCCGAAATTAAAATCCCAAAATGATATTGTGACTATTTGGGATGAGTTCCATATCCTGTGGAACTCATCCCGACTATTTTTTTACGTACATAATTTTATCAAAATAAACAGTAAGAAAAAAATTTTGAAATAAATCTGGTGAACAAGATTCATCTTCCATAAGTGAGTAAAGATTCAGGAAATATGCGCAAAAGATGCGCAGATAGTAGATATTTTGTCATATATGACGTCATACTAAAACCCCGCGTATTTGCATTATCAAACCCGTCCAGGAGGTGGCGCAGCTGCGACAATTTACGCCAAATTCCAGCATTAACAATGTATGCTTAATATGTATGCAGTTTTAGGGTAAGACTGCATTTAGCACATTCACGGCGGGATACGATAATTCTCGTTTTCATTCAAAAAACATCATTGACTAAGGACGTGGTTTCTACCTTACAGAAAATGCATTTATATCATGTTGTCCATTTTTTTTTTTAGATTGTAACACATTTTATATTAAATTCGTACATTGAATGGTATTTACCGATACATAAACTTGGGAAATCTATCTAGAGCACCAATTTACAAAATACTTTCAGAACAGGGAGGAGCTTGTACTGTTTTAAAATTAAGATTTGATAAAAATTGCCCTTCGGCAATGTGTTAAGGTATTTTTATATCTTTATTTTAGTATAATATACAGGGTGTCCGAAAAGTCTGGAAACGGTCGAATAACTCGAGAAATACAAAGCAGATTGAAAAACGAAAATATACGTGTTAAATATTTTTTAAAAAGCTACTGGCGTACAGTTTTTTTAAATTATTACTATAGAACAAAATATAGGACAAAATATTAAAAAAAAAAAAGATATAAAAACTTTTTATGCTGTCTAAGCAAAGGATGGGGAAGTAGCGTAAATTTCAGTGGGGGTGGAGTTATATATTTTGATGATTGATTAGTTATTGTAACTCCAAAATATCAAGTCGGGCAGACACTTCTTCAATAATTCTTATAAACGTAATATATTGCAATTTAAAATATTTTTCAATTTAACATTTTTTTCATAATTCTAAAATTAATAATTTTAAACAATTGAAAATTTTAGATCTTTTAAACTTTTTCCTTAAAAAAATAATTAAACTCTTTAAGCTCTCCTGATTATTTCTGGGGAAGACGACGCTTTAATTTTCATAGGGGAAGGATGATGTAGAAAATTGTTTAATTATTTATAAATTATTCCAATAAAATATCAAATGTGACAAAATACAGAGTGTCCGAAAAGTTTGAAAACGGTCGAATAACTCAAGAAATTCATATAAGATTAAAAAACAAAAAAATACATGTTAAATATTTTTTTTTAAAGCTATTCCATGATACCAAAGTTGTCACCCCACCCCGACCACCTGGGGGCCAGAGGCGTTCCAACTTTGAAAATGTAAATGATAAACAACATTTTTTATTTCAGATTCGGATTCTACGGGAGAAAATGCGCAACTTTTGCTTTTAACATTTTTATTTTTTAAATCTTTGTATATGACGGTGTAATCCAGCAAAATATGTCAGATAAATATTTTGTTTTCTCAACCATGTCTTGTAATCACGAAATGTGATGGGCCAAAACTTTCTTTGCCAAAGTGGGTTGCCTTAGCTGGAATTGTGTTTGTCGAAAACTATCAATGGAGGTTGTTTCGATGGCAAAAGTGCTTTATATGCTTTTGCCATGTAAATTAACAGAAATATATTGAATTAGATTTCTATTTGTGTTTTTATTTTATCCATTCAGTCCATTCTAATGAATTAACCCGCGTTTTTTTTCTAATATTTTGATGTGTAAACATGCCCCCCTCTTCCGAATAGAAAAAAAGATAATCTTCGTTATTTGGTAGAGGTAGACGTGGATATTCGGCATTTCGACGGTTTCTAATGTTTTTTTTTTCTTTTATACTCTAAATCACGGTCAGGAGGTGGGTGTATGGGATTCTTTTACTATTACTATAGAGTAACATATAGGACAAAATAAAAAGAAGTACATATAATTTTTTTGTGTGTGCGGGCGGAGCAAAGAATGAGGAAGTAGTTTAAAATTCGGGTGGTGGTCGGATTGGAGATTTAGATCATTGATTAGTTACTGCAACCAGAAAATAATAAGTAGGGCAAAAATATTTTCCATAATTCTAATAAAGGTAATAATATTTTGTAAATTAATATATTTTTTCAATTTAACACTTTTTTCATAAATTTAAACAATAGAAAAATTTTGATATTTGAAAATTTTTAATTTAAAAAATGTAAAGGGGACAGTTGAAAAAACACGGTGTATTCCAAATAAAATTTGTGTACGCGATGCTGTCTCGAAAGTGTTAGTTTAATGTTTATTTGCTGAGGTAGATGACGTGTTAATTTTTATAACAGAAATATAATGTAGAAAATTGTTTGTTTATTATTACATAAAATAACTTATGTGACAAAAAATATAATCTAAAACATAATTGGCAGAACAAATTAAAAACAGATCAGTTTATTTTTTTCATTCTTTAAGCCCTAGAAGGGGTATTTATTAATATATTTCATTCAGTTAGTTCTACATTCTTAAATTTTTATAACAAATAAGTTAATCCAATTGAACAATTAAAAAAAATCAAAGAATATGATACATAAAACCCATTAAAAACTTCGGTTCAGTTAAAAAGAAATCTAAATAAGTGCCAGTAAAATAAAAATTATGAGTCCTTTTTTTTAAGGACACTGTCCGCAAAAGCTCTGACTTATTTGTTAAAAAACTTTAACATTAAACATCAAAGTAACTGAATGAAATATATGAAAAAATGTCCCTTCTCGAGCTTAAAAAATGTAGGAAAAAAGTCATTTGTTTTTAATTTGTTCTGCAAATAACGTTTTTGTTTATATATTTTTTCACATTTGTTATATTATTGTAATAATTAATAAATAATAAAACACTTTTCTACATTATCCTTCCCCCATGAAAATTAAAACGTCTTCTCCCCCAGGAAATAATCAACAGTGCTTAAAGAGTTAAATTATATTTTAAATTCAAAAGTTTAAAAGATCAAAAATTTTCAATTGTTTAAAATTATTGGGTCGTTCGGAAAGTCGTATCCGTTTGGAAAAATCAATTTGTACCGTAAAATTCTATCATTTAATAATTAGAGATTGATTCCTATATCTAATCTCTGATAACGACCGGGCAGGATTTTCCGGTGCGAATTGATTTTCCTAAACGGACACGACTTCCCGAACAACACAATAATAAATTTAAAATTAGGAAAAAAATGTTAAAAGGGGAAAAAAAATATGAATTTACAAAAAACTATTACATTTATTAGAATTTTTTAATGTTTTCTGCCCTACTTGCTAGTCAGTAGTTGCAGTAACTAATCAATCATCAAAACCTATAATCCCACTTTCTCCACCTGAAATGCACGCTACTTCCAGGGACATAGCTACAGGGTGTGTGTGTGTGGGGGGGGGGGGTGTCACTTCGGTAAACTCATATACATTCGGTAATTTCACTTTCGTTCAAAAATTGCGTCATTTGGATCTGATTATTATTATTATTATTATTATTATTTTTTTTTTTTTTTTTTAAGAATTTTTAAAAACATATTACAAAATTTATTACAAAACATAAAACAATGTTAAAACATATTTTAAATTATTAAATATGTTCTAATTAGAAACTTTTTTCTCTTTGCATTATGTAATTTTTCTTTTCACTCGAAGTCGATTGCAATTTCACTTTTTAGCTATTCCATGGGTGTAAGTAGGGGGGGGGGGGTGTGTCCATGATACAGTATCCCTTAGAAGATTAAATATACCTTCTTCGTGTTTCTATGCAGTATCCCTGTAAGTTAGAAGATTAGGGTAGATAATATCTTCGCTTCATTCAGGAAAGGA
Organism: Maratus speciosus; assembly: GCA_963932465.1. NCBI lineage: Eukaryota > Metazoa > Arthropoda > Arachnida > Araneae > Salticidae > Maratus > Maratus speciosus. The sequence continues at coordinate 143,080 of CAWVRF010001348.1, forward strand.
GTCTGGAGAAAAAGCCCTTGAGGGTAAATGCGTGCATACACTCCTTGACCAATGCAAGTGAAATTAGAAGGCCAGACTTCTTGTTTGTTAAAATTCGTTTTGCTGGACTCTGAAAGCTATGGTGGAGGGGGGGGGGGGGATATTTCGCGGTTTTTTCGGGAGACAGGATGTCGCGAGATGTTTACTGTTGTATTGTCTGTTTTTCAAATCAAAAAATAAGAGAGAACCGGGATTTTTTTTCTTATCAAAGAAAATTAAACGGTGTAATAAAATTACATCAGCTACTAAGGATGTACTGAATTGTGATTTTGACCAAATACCGAATATTTGGCTAGCCGAGTAGTAACTATTCGGCCAAATACCAAATATTCGGCTGATGGAATATTTTAAAATTTTATTAATTAAAAAAGTTTCATATTTCATGGCATCTTCTGGTGAATTAAACCAAGTGAATATATATATTTTTTTTATTCTAAAACAAACAACTCAGCAAAAATAACTTTTCTACCGAATATTCGGCCTACAGGCGAACCGTATACCGAATATTTGGCTAGCCGAATGAACTTTTAGGCCAAATATTCGGCCAGCCGAGTAGTAACTAATCGGCCAAATACCAAGTACTCGGCTGGTTGAATACTTTTATATTTCAAAGATTAAAGGCATTAAAATGTTAAATTTTAAAATAATTTTACATAATATTTAATGCAGAAACTTACCTATTGATAAACAAGAACTTTTTACAAGTAAACTTTATACATGAAAAAAATCTACTTTGAGTTATTTAAAAAGAGAATTTTAAAATTTCATTAATTAAAAAAGTTTGATATTTCATAGCTTCTTCTGGTGAATTAAACCAAGTGAATAATTTTTTTTTAAATTCTAAAACAAAAAACTCAGCAAAAATAACTTTTCTACTGTCTTTGATTTAGCAAGGAAGTTTTTAAATGCATCTTAGATCAGTGTTTCGAATGGGCGATTATTTTCAGAGATTGTAAACATATACATTGTTCCTAAAAAAAATTGTTACAAACTTTCAACAGAGATAATGTGGTCAAGGGAAAAAAAAAATTGAACAGGAAACACCTCTCTCCATTTATTTCATCAAAATTACAATATATTCATTCAAAAATTCTGGGTGTGCAACTACAAGCCGAAACTGAATTTTCGTTCACAACTTTAGCAGTAAATGGAGATATTTTAGCAAGATTTGTTTCAGATTAATTTAGTTTGTATTAAATGTGGTGATATCATTGAAAATGACTAAATTTTGACCAGTGACGCAGTATAAGTACTATAAATTGCATTCTGAATAAAGGAATGTCTACCTCATAGTTGTTTAAATATGAAAAGTGGCAATTTCCAGCACTTCTCATCATGATATTTTATTTCACAGAAATCAAAGCAAGTTTGTTAAAAATATAGCTATGATATCTTCGTTACCGTTAACAAATGAAAACTGATGAATGAAAATGAGATGAGATACACTTTATTTATAACTGAATAAGTGAATTGCGATTATGGTTTTCTGAGCGAAAATTGTCTTTCTTGATGTGATTATGCACCCTGAAAGTTTTTCTGTTTTGATTAGAAGCGCCCTTTTTCGTGAAAAAGCAAGAAACAGATTATTTACTAGAAAAGGTTCAGGAACTTGCATTTTTACATTGTTAATTCCTATGAAAATCCCCATTAATGGTTAATTTTCTTAAGTAATACTTTACAAAAAGCAAATAATGTAAAAACATTCTCTTTTACTTAAATATGATTCTATTTCTAATTATTATGAATATCTTTATAAGTTGACAGTTAAAAGTAGAAATTGTGTAAGATTTTTAAAAATGTTTTAAAAGTTTTCTTTAAGTATTCAGTTTGGCCGAAATCTTCATATTCGGCCTAACCAAATATTTGGTAACATGACCGAAAAGGCCGAATACAGAATAGATACCGAATATTCGGTACATCCCTATTAGCTACTATATATAATGGTATATTGTATCTTCGAAAAACTAAAAGTTTCTTGAAAAAATTATTTAAAAAAAAATGCGGGAAAAAAAATTCTTAAGGATGTTTTCAAATCAAAAGAGCTACTTTCTGAGACATTTCTGATTTCATTTTTGTTCGGAAATTGGCAGGTGTTATTCAGAAACTATGTAGTTGAAAGACGTTTACCATTTTTTGGTAAACGCAAAAGATTTTTCAGAAAATATTGTCAAAGATGGCGTTTTGAACCGAATTCCAGATACGGCAGCTCGAGAAAGGCAAAAAACTTGTCGTCATGTGACCACAATCGCTTATAACGCGATAAGTAATTTTATCAAAAAATTTAAAACTAGTTTCCATTGTATTCCGTTTCAACAGTCTGGTCTGCCAATATGCTTAAAAATGAGACAGAAAAAGTGTCAGAAAATTTTGTGTTGTTCAGTAGGAAGCTCGAGTACCGCTTTAAAGAAAAATAATAAGATAGAGAACTATAAATTATTGGATTTTTCCCTTTGTAACTTAATATAAACCGACGATATGCTTTAAGATCTGGATCTGTTCTTGTCACGGGGTAGTGGAGGGTATACGGAGATATACGTCGTATACCCTCTCTTTGGATTTTTTAAAGAAGCTCCGCATACCCTTTGCTTCTCAAATAAAGCATTAACGTATACTGCATCCATGACTGTTCATGACTGTAGCGTATACCCTTTGTTTTTTTACAACTGCAACACTGGTTCTTGTCATTCAGTTAGAAAAGATATTTTTTATTTATGTTTTTGAACTTGTTTTAAAATCATCAGTTGTATTGATATATAAAGACAAGTGCACTGATGATAAGCATTAATTTTTCTTCTAATTGGCGTTTTGAGACATAATTTACTTTCTGCTGCAAAGACTGAAAGCAATTTTTTTTTTCTTTGTTTTCTGAAATGAAGGGATCTAAAAGTTAATTGAAATTAATAAAAAAAAATCCCTTGACTTAAATCAGGCTAATTCATGTAACAAAATCAACGCTGCAGCCCACAAAGAAAAAAAAATGCAAGCAAAATAATTTTACAGAAAATAAAATAGTTTTCCACACTGGCTACCTTCTCTCCTCTTCCCCTTCTCCATCGAAAAAAAAAATCTTTTTGTGTTCAACACTCTTTTTATTTATTTTTTTATTATTATTGCAAATTAAAATAACAATGTTTAATTTTTTTATACTTATGTTCAATTGCTCAACATGATATTTGACTATTTCAATTCTGAATACCTTTCTATGTTACGAGTTCCAGCTTAAAAATTCAATAGAAAAAATATCCTACAAATAAAGTGCAGCTTTGATTAGCCACATTTTGTGGTTTTTAAAAACTATTTAAAGCTGTTCTGAAATCGTAACTTGCATCTTTTTTTACACTTTCGTGGAGAAATTTTCATTTTTAAATGCACGAAATTTTCAGATATTCTTTCTTATTCGTAAACGAATAGCGTTTCTCTTTTTTTTCCTATAAAGGTAACTGGTCTTTCAGAAAATGATGCTAAAGTTTACGTTTGGAACAGATTTTTTTAAAACGAGACAATCGGCAAAAGATCATTATGAGGTAGCAACTGATTATAACTTAATATGTAATGCATTTATCAGAAAATTTAAAAGTGCTATTTGATTTCAAAGCACTTCATGCCTCATGCCTGCTGGTTACATGCTTCTGGATTAAAAAAAAAAAAATGTCTACTTAAATGTGTCAGAAAATTTAACATTATAGAGAGGAGTAAAAATATTTTTTAAGAACAAGTGTTTTTTTTTTCTTGTTCTTTTTATAAACATGGCATTTAATACGAAGTTAGAAACCTGTTTTAGTTATTTCAAATCTGAATCCGTGTATGGTGTATTTGATAATTTTGATCATATGTGACAGAAAAATGTACAATATAGAGGAGGGTTTGTATTTTATTTTTTCTTTTCTTTTTTCTATAAATATTTATCCAAGTAAAAACGTTCTGTAAAAAAGTTCCAGTTAAAAAATTCTTCTGTCCGGCTTTATGCAACATTGTCTACTAAATGTTTCCGTCGTTCTCTGTAGTTTGTTTTGGTCCTTTGATCTGCTTTGGAGGACAGACAGTTGACATTTTCTCATTGAAGTAATCTGCAACAATTATCCTTATTCTAATTACCAGAGAAAACAAAAACTACTAATTAACTAATTCTCTCATATTTATTTTTATTTAATTTTTATTAATTTTCTTATTTTATCTTACGTTTTTACTTAGATAAATATTTATGGAAAAAGAGAAATAAATAAAATAAAATAAAAAGTAAAATCCAAATCCTCTTATTCTTATATTTCTTATATTGGGCATTTTTCTGTCACATATGATCAAATTTATCAAATATACAATACACGTATTAAGATTTGAAATAACTAAACAATTTTCTAACTTCGAATTAAATGCCACGTTTATGAAAAGAAAAAAAAAAAAACATTTGTTCTTAAAAAATATTTTTACTTCTCTCAGGAATGTTAAATTTTCTGACACATTTAAATAGACATTTTTTTAATCCAGAAGCATGAAATCAGCAGGCATGAAGCATGAAGTGCTTTGAAATCAAATAGCCTTTTTAAATTTTCTCATAAATGTATTACATATAAAATTATAATCAATTGCTACCTCAAACCTCATAATGATCTTTTGCCGATTGTCCCGTTTTAAAAAATCTGTTACAAACGTCAGCTTTGACACCATTTTGGCTAAACATAAATTAGGCCTGACCAGGCCTAATTAATGTTTTCTGTACCGAGCTGGGACTGGTTTCATTCTTCCAAGTCTTCACGAGCCAAAATTTTCAGTCCCGGTTTCACCCAACACGTATGAAAATCATTATCTCAGCGTAGCCTGGAAGCAAAATACAGCTAAATTAAAATATAGTAATATGCGTGAAAAAAAACCTGCCTATGACGGAATCCTGTTTTAAACTGAAAAATGTGTTGATCCATGCAAAATTAATATAATAATATGTGAGAAAAGAATATATAACTAGAAAACAGAAATTCTGCTTTTTCAGAATTTAGTGTCGCCCCCGATGAGAAAAAATATATGTATATATAAATAGTACAAAACATATTTCAATTTTAAGACTTAAAGCACACACTTTTATGTTATGTAAAATGACGTCATTCGCATCCGCTTAAAAATTCCACATTTACGATCCACTCTTAAACATCTACAGTAAAGTATGCATAGGATGTCACTATCGCAAAATAATACACAAATTCAGCATAAAGACGGCGTCATTAAAGAAACTCGACAAAAAAAGGCTATCTAATGATTCATAGGCATTCATTTGTTTGTAACATTAATATAGACGATTTCTGGTCGTGACGTCAGTCATGACGTTTTGGTTGGACACTGACTCCAAACAAACGGTTGCTATGTTGTATTTTCTATTTTGTTTGTGTGTTGCAGCTATATCTTATATCTCACATCTAAGTATTTTAATACTTGATATGTACTGGTAACATTTTCCACGATTTATATTTAAAAAGAAATGACGCATAGCAACCGTTTGTTTGGAGTCATTTTCCAACCAAAACGTCATGACTGACGTCACACTGAAAGCGTCTACAGACACTTAAAATTAAATATAGTTTATAATAGCTCCATGTTTTAACAGAGATTATGCGTTTATATTTTTTCAAAATAGCACGTATTTTAATTACATTTTCTTTCGGTTGTTATAAGAAAATGGCAACAAAAAGATATAATTGCGATTTTTCACCTATTTTCCCTTTACTTTCTATATAAATGGAGCACTTGAGTTTCCAAAATTAAACAAATGGTGCTAAAAACTACAAAAAAATTAATATTTCAAAAATAAATGTAGTTACAGTTTTCAAACAAATTGCATTTAAAAGTACTTTTTTTTTCCAATATGACGGTATAAAAAATGAAAATGTGCGATGCTTAGAAATTTTAAAAATTGCTATAGAGCTTTTAATCGTACAATCATACATTTGTTTTGTTTATTGCTGGCTTCTGTAAGGTAACGTTATTTTTTGGAGACAAAATAAGCTGGGAGAAAGAAATAGCATACCGTACCGGGGGCTAATACATTTACACCTAGGAACTTGTCTATAATGTATTTTTTTTGCTTTACTGTGCAATTACGTCTTAGAAGATTTTACTGTATAGCATTTTTTAGATTTTTAAGTCTCGAATATATGGAATATGAATTAGCAAAATGAATGATAATCAAAACATTTGCATATAACAAATAGGGATTTATTAAAAAATATATATATATATCGCAAAATGAAGATTACAACAAAAGAAAAAAAAAAGAAGAAAAAGAAAGAAAGAAAGAAAAAAGCTAAGATTAAGTATTTTTGATCAGAATTCCTCGTACAGACAAATTTTTAACCAAATCGACGTAAAAATCAATGTTTTGTAAAAATTCACTCGGGCCGTGCCAGGCTCGAGTCGAGATTTTCATTTTCTTGCGGGCCAGGAGGATCTCAGGCTGAACTTTTAACTGCTATAACGCCGGGCCAGGCCAATAATTTTTTTCGACAGGTCTAGCCGAGTTCAGGCCTACCTTTTATAATGGTCCGGGTCAAATTTTATTCTATGGGTCGGCCTGGCCCGGGCCTGAAAACTTCTACCCGTACAAACTTCTAACTTAAAATTTAAAAAGTATTGCAAATTTCAAACTTTGAGTTATAAATAAAAAAAAAAAAACGAATTATTTTTAAATATTTACTGTTGAATTTATTTTTATTGTAATAATAAATAATCAATCTAAATCTGTCTTTTTACACCTCACCCCAAATTACTGCTTTTACCTTTGCCCCCTCCCCCCTCACTGGAGTATCGAGCACGAAAAACATAAACTTTAAGTGATGAGGTGATTTTTTTTTTTTTTTTTTTTTTTTTTTTTTTTATATATATATATATAACATGGTGAGGTGGTGTGTATGCAACCCCAAAATTTGATTTCTTGTCTTGTGCACTCCACAAAATTTAGCAAATTAAAATAAGAAAATCTCCTGTGAGTTTTGCATTATTTACTTGAATAAAAACAACTGAAAAGTACTGTAAGTGTACACATATACATATAAATACCACAAAAATTTTTCCTTCATAATTGAAATTTCTCTGGGGTGGAAAACACCTCCTCACCTTATCAGTTAAGGGTTAAATTCTTTAAAATTGCTTTTTCCCCTGCTTTATTCGTAATTGTGCAAAGTGCAATACGATAAATAAATCAGCAGTTATCTACTTCACTCCCTCCATTCATAATTTCTACTACCCTCGCTCTCCCCAATTTGTAAAATTTTAAATGGCTGAAATTGTTTAGTTTTTTGTTAAAATTTTTTGGCCTGTTTATTTATATATTGCTGAAATAATAAATAAATGTCTAATCTCCCCCCCCCCCCCTCGCCCAAAAGAAAATTGCGAAAAAATACAAAATACAAATAAATACAAAATAAAAAAAATACAAAATTTACTATGAACATTCGGTATATTCGATCTCTAACCCCCCCCCCCCCCCAAACGAAATGCTCTAGCTACGCCACTGGCTACTTCCCATCCTTTGATCAGCCAGCATAAAAAGATTTTATATGTTTGTTTGTCTTTTTGCTCCTTTGTGTTATTCTATAGTAATAATTAAAAAAAAACTTATACACTCCCATCCGGCCCCGAATTAAGTGATTTTTTTGACAGCAGAAGACATCGAAACACAGAATATCAACACACTCCGCCCCCAAATAATGAATACTATCATTTTTCTGTTCGGGAGGGGAGGTGCTTATTTACTAGTTATAATATCAAAATACGCAGTTTATTGTTTAAAAATGATCGACTTGATAAAAAGACATGCAAATAGAAAACTAATTTAACATATTTCTATTAATTTTTATGGAAAAAGCATATAAAGCGCCATGAAAACAATCTCCACTGATGGTTTTTGAGAAACACTATTTCCGCAAAAGACGGCAACTTTGACGTTAAAAGTTCTGTCCAATCAGATTTCGAGATGCCAAAACCTGGTTGGAAAACCAAAATATGTATCTGTTTTATTTGCTTAATTACACCGTGATCAACGAGGATAAGAAAAAAATGTTAAATACAAAAGTTACGTATTTTTGTCCGTAGAATCCGAATCTGCAATAAAAAATGGGGGTTATCATTCAAGATTTCACAGTTGGACCCTCCTGACCCCCGGGGGGTTGGTTGCGGGGATCAAATTTGGTATCACTGAGTAGCTTTTTAAAAAATATTTAACATGTATATTTTCGTTTTTCAATCTGCTTTTTATTTCTCGAGTTATTCGACCGTTTCCAGACTTTTCGGACACCCTGTATAAATACAAATAAGCACTTTTGTTCTCATAGTGTCGAGAGCTCATGAATTTTCACCTAAACTTCCACTGCTAGAGCTATGGAAAACGATAATTTTGCATATAGCTGTACAAGACAAAGTTTTAATAAATCCAGAGCTAAAAAAATAAATAAAATCTTGTATTAAAACTTATTTTATATAACGTTGAATTTTATTTTGAACGCAAAACGTTGAGAATGATCCGGAAGCATTGATACATTTCCGGACTGTATCCCGATACCGCTAACCTGCTCATGGTATGGTGAGGTGGTGTTTTACCATATTTACATAGCTGCCAACCTCAAACTAATCTTCCGTAATACTTGTGTTAATTTGACCCTGGTTTAATACGTTTCAAACCAGAATTTTTTTTAAGAAATGAAAATAAATAAGTTCCACGTAGAAACCTGGAATTAAATAAATAAGCATTCGTGAAATAAATTTTCTGGTTCGAAATGTGGTTAACCTGGGTTAAATTAATCCAGACATTACGGAAAATTAGTGGAAGGTTGGCAGCTATGTATTTATTATATTGCGGAATAAAAATTTCTTTTAACTTCTAAAAATATCTATTGAAGTCAGAAATTCTATAGAGTAACTTATACATATAAATAAAGCATTATCATCACTTTATGTGTTCTCCTTGCAACCTTCTATCAATAAAGTTGTGGAGCATGTCATTCGTACCCAGTTGCAGGATTTCATTCAACAGCACAACATTCTCATGCCCGAGCAGTTTGACTTTCGCCCAAAATACTCAGCACAACACCAGCTTCTTAGGGTTGTTGAGTTTCTCAGCGAGAAACTCAATGCAAAAATTCCCGCAGCTGCCATCTTTCTTGATGTCGCAAAGGCATTTGACAAGGTCTGGCATATGGGCCTCATTTACAAATTAATTCAGCTCGGTTTTCATCCCAGACTTATACATTTAATATATTCGTACCTTTGCGACCGCTCTTTTCAAGTCCGCATAAACAACATTCTTTCTATTATTCTCCTTATCCTAGCGGGCATCCTCCAGGGGAGCGTGTTGGGCCCATTTTTATTTAACATTTTCTTTAACGATATCCCACGCTCCTTGCACACTCACCTCGCTCTTTATGCGGATGACACCTGTATTTATGCTTCGGCACACCACCCGTATACTCTATACAGGTACCTACAGACTCATGTTGATGACTTCATGAACTGGTGTATGCTTTGGCGCGTTGTCATAAATGAAACTAAAACTACTGCAGTATATTTCTCTCGCAAAATAATTTTCCCTAACAGAATCATTATTAACAACACTGTTATCCCTTGGTCAGACCAAGCTAAGTATCTTGGGGTCATCCTGGACCTCCGCTTAACTTGGAAAAAGCACACTTTCTCCATCAGAGGTAAAGTCGCTGGAGCCTTTAACTCTATAAAACCTCTCCTTAACAGTAAAACCTTGTCTGTCCACAATAAATTAATTCTCTATAACTCATGCATCCTTCCCATCATAACCTATGCCAGTCCGGTCTGGGGCTTCACTTGTAAGACCACTATGGACACCCTTAGTCGCTTGCACAATTCCAACCTGCGTACTGTCCGTAACGCATCTCGTTATCTTCGCAACTCCACGGTCCGAAGAGACCTAAAAACTACTACCTTACGTAAGCGCATAAACGACTTAGCCAAAAAATTTTATGAAAAAATTTTTGACCTCCCTAATGAAATCGTAGCGGAGCTACCGGATTATGACGCTTTTGAACCCCACCATCGGAAACGGCCCATGTTTTCCATAATTATGGACACTCAGTAACATCTGAGTTCACCTCGCTATATTTTGCCTCCTCTATATTTTTCTTACCTTTTTATATACTTTTCTTTAAAAAAAAAAAAAAAAAAACTCTCTATATACTATAGAGACCATAAAAATTGTAAAACTTAAAAAATAAAATGTATGGCCCTGATTAGTCCCTTTTTCGGTTGGATGTTGTGGTTTTGCCACCCTAGCTTTTCTTGCCCTTGCTTGGTGAGTGTTTCTCTGAACAGTACTAACTTTAACTTTCTATATTCCTTATAGTAGTTTTACAACTACAGTTTGACTTTACTTATTTTATGATTCTTGTATTTTTTAAGATTTATTGTTAACTTTCTTTCATCTTAAGATTATATACCTTAAAATTTAATTTTATTCCTTTTTTTTTCTTAAATTTCTAATTTTCTCTTGTTAACTTCTTTTACTCTTCTAGTAGCTTTGCTACAGTTTAACTTTTTCCCAATGGCTCATTAAAACATAAGACATTCCAATTTCCTAGTCTGGGTGTTAAGCTGCTATCAGCTAGGAAACCCCTTAATGCTGATTACCTGTTCAGTACCTGTTCACTTTATGTGTTTAAAATAAATGTCCTGTGTACGATCCGTGTTATATTCCTTCAGCTAGTATAGCTCGTGTTGTTCAATGTAAGATTTATTCTCAGAATCAAAGCAAATACAGTCGCCTCTCGTTATAACGACCGCCGATTATAGCGGCCGATCCATTTTAACGACCTATGCAAAATGTCCCGAAATATATCCCTTTTATCATGTGTTATTTTTACATCCAATATAACGTCCGGCCAGCAGCTTATTTTCCAATACAGCGGCCGAATTGAACTTTCCTCCAGATTTTTTTTCCCTGAAAAGGATCACCATTTTCTTTACCCAAGAACTCATTGCCGAGAACCCATTGCTCACTGCGCGTTAATGCCTATTGTAAAATGTCTTAAAATGACACCTTAAAACATTTTTTAAGACAAGAAAACACAAAATTACATATTAGAATTAACTAACTGAGATTAAAAAAATAAAAAAAAATGTTTTAAAAAAATATTAAATGCACAAAAAATAAACAACTATTTCGAATTATTTTTGTAGAAAATAAGTGATTTTTTTTTGTGTGTGTGATTTAACATTTACATTAAATTTTACTTTAGAAATACATAATCATTCTCTTGAATTGATTTTTTATAATTATTCATTGTCAATGTTTATTTGATACGAAATAATTAATACTAATGTTGTATTATAAAATTTCCTTAGAAACCGCAATTTTCATGCACGTGATTAGAGTTTTTTTGAGTTCTTTTTTTGTTCACTTTCGTTATAACGACCTTCCATTATAACGACTCTCATTTTTGGCACGCGAGAGGTCGTTATAACGAGCGTCGACTGTATATATTTTTATTAGAGGAAAAACCCTGTCTTCAGCCAAGATAAAATCACGTGACTCTGGGAAAAAAGGTTTTTGGTCAGCGTGCTAATAGCATTTAGCATTGCTTTCTACGGAGGATATTGGACAATCTCATGCTTACGATTAAAAAATATCATGGTAGCAAGTTGTTGTGCCTATGGATGTATAGAAAGAGCAAACAAAACAAGTACTGTTATCTTCCATCGATATCTATTTATTTTTTATTGCTTTTTTTAAATATTTAACCTCTTCATTCCAGGGGTACCCATTTGGGCACACTAAATAAAAACGCAAAATTACCCCCAAAAAATTAAAATAAATGCATAGATTTCTGCTATGTCTATTCAGATACATGACAGTGAGGAGCCATGTGACTTTGAAAAGGAAACATTTCCAAAATGGATGACAGAAGCAATTTACCAACGACTTCACGTTAAAGTAAGTGAACAATACAAATTTGTGAGTGAATTAAAAAAAAGTTATTGCATTTTTTATAAATTATACTCTTTCAAGAATGATTTGGAATTGTTTATACATGTTGTTCATATGTGCATGGATGTTGAAAGCATCTGTAAATATGTTGTAACCATTTGAGTACAATGGGTCATTACTATGCGTTTCCAGCTAAAGAAACTAATTTTCTGTGTAACTATTTTGTACACTCAGTTATTATCAAAAATTTTTTAAGAATGAATAATTCATTTCTTTTAGGCTTACAAAACAATTTGAAAGAGCTATTTAATTTTTTTTTTTTTTAAATAATACAGTAGTGCTCAAAAGTATTTTGACAACCTTATATTCTCTCTTATTTTATTTAATATAAAAATGTAAAAGAAAATATATTCCCTATAATTGAGAACACTATGACTGCAGTTATTCAAATGTATCAAGTTTCAACTTGTTTGTTTACTTTCGGCGCCACCGAAGAAATATGACTCCTCCTTAGCTCAAAAGTATTTTGACAATTTAGCTCAAAAGTATTTTGCATTTAATTGTTGAAGGTGTCAGCGGCGCTATAGCTTCGATTAGTGTTTATATCGACTTATTGTGATAATTTTTAAATGCCGAAATGTAAAAAATATTGAAGTGATTCTAGAAAAGCCGCTGTAAATGCACTTAAGAAAGGTAGACTGCAAGCAGAATTAGCTCGTTCTTTTAACGGGTCTCGGCAACTTGTTATTACATGGAATAAAGTTTTTAATAAGCAGAAATACATCGAAAACAAGCCTCAAAGTGGCCATCCGAAAAAAAAAAAAAACTTGCAATGTTGACTGTATTCTAAAAATGATATCGACAAGTGATTGTCGTAAGCCCGCTGTAATAATAAAAAATGAATTGATAGAAAATTACGGCATAGAAATACACGTTTCATCAGTCAAACAACGCCTAAACCTCTATGGTTTACATGGCAGAAGACCAACAAAAACACGTTTGTTATCTACTAAGAATAGGAAGGCTAGAGTCGCATTTGTAAAAGTCCGGTGTCAGCGGTGTCATCGATGTCAATCATCAAGCAAAATAACGATACTTTGGCGCCAGTTATGTGTCCGTTTTGTATATGGCATTGGCGTCAGAAAAAAATCGCGCCAATATGGGACCGTAAGTTTTCCATTTTGATTAAAAAATCAAAAAATTTTTTTTCGAATAAAACTACATTAAAAGTAAAACTATTATAAGTATTACTTTTTTTTTTTTAACTCGCCAGTTAGCATTTTTTTTTTTTTTTTTTTCGAGTGGTAATATTTGGGCGGATACGGCAGGTTTGGTGTGATTTTTATTTTTTTACGAAAATTTGGCGAAAACCTCGTTTTCAAATACCAGTTACATATGCATTTTCGATAATCCTTAGATTTCCCGTCGACCAAAAATCTATCGCCAAACTATAAGATTAAATGCCAATAATGGTTGATCGTATATTAATTTATTTGTTCTTTCGTTATATAAAATAAAAATTATGTCAATTTGTATAATTTGGCGATTTATATAATTTGACGAAATTGGTCGGCGGAATAACTAAGTAGTACTGTATTTCTTAATTATTTTCTATTATTTTCTAAAGAAAATATCAAAAAAATAATTAATAATCATAGAACAAAATAATTTATATAATTTGTAAAAAGAAATAAAAGTAAATAAATCTTTAATATCAAATAAACAAATATAGCCGGATTACCATATCAACCTTTTCTGAAATATAAAAAAAATATATCTGTTTGATTAGAATTTGAGTTGCCATCATTAGAAAAATGTATATAAAATTAGAAAAAAATTAATATTTCGAAAACTAATTCGAATTTAAAAATTCTAATATCAGTTTTGAAATCTGCGGATCAATATTGATTTTTGGTGTTAATTTCATCGCAAAGTATTCCATATTTTAGGAGAAATCACCGTGAAACATAATCAGTTGTTTAATCAGTCGTTTCAAAGAATCGTTTCATAAAGTCGTTTCGTTAGGATTTTATATATATAGGGTAGATAAAATAAGAGAGATTATAAGGTTGTCAAAATACTTTTGAGCGCTACTGTATAAAGTAATATACTGAATTTACTGCTAAAAGATGTCGCACTTTTTAGTGACTTTAAAAATTTCTAACATGTTTGAAATAAAAATATACGTTTTCAAATACATAAAAAATTATAATAGTATCCGCTTAAAAATATAAATATGTATTTAAATTTTCAAATATTCATTATTTATTGCACTTTTTAATGACTTTAAAAACTTCTAACATATTTGAAATAAAATTATGTATAATAAGTTTTAAAATACATAAACAATGATAATAGTAGCTGCTTAAAAATGTAAATATGCATTTAAATTTTTATATATTAATTGTTTATTTATTTTTGCAGGACGTAAATCGTTGACTGATGAGCAAATACAGAATTTACTGTTAGAAAGTGATGTAGATGAAAGTGGTGACTCAGAAGAGGAATTTCAATTGTCATTGTCTGAAGATAGTGATAGTGATGGGGATGACGAAAAACTTCCAATTCAAGACCTAGATAATGAAGGAAAATTTTCATACTTTTCACACTATTTCACAAATGATTTCTGGAAATTGACATCTGAACAAACTAACTTGTAGTCTGTATAGAAAAAAGGAAGATCTATAAAAATAAATGAGAAGGGGATTAAAAGTTTTGTTAGCATACATCTTGTGATGGGAGTGTTTAGTATTCCACAAGCCCGCATGTATTGGTCAAAAAAACTTGGAAAGACCTCCACGGAAGGCACCCCCCACCCCCTTAGGGCCTATATTCCACGTGCTGATAATTGGCCGACATAAATACAACCAACCAACCAAAAAGTCTTCACTCAGACCATTAGTGACAAATGCAATGCAAAGAGATATATTCTTCCTTTTGCGATCAAATCTACACTTTGCTGATTCTGTAATACATTCTTCTGATGCCAAAGCTAGCCTGTTGAGGGTATGTCTTTTACTAAATGTGGTCAGAAATGCCTGTCTTAAAATTCCTAGGCCAAAAGTTTGCTCAATTGATGAGCAAATGATCCCGTTTGTTGGGAGATGTAGTTTCGGTCAGTATCTTACTTCGGAGCCCAACCCCTGGGGTATAAAAAAATTTGTTCTTCCCTCAAGTGATGATGTAGTATTGGATTTTCTCTTGTACACAGGAAAAATATCGTTCCTGTACAAGATATGAAAGACTTGGGGCACGGTGGAGCAGTTGTCAAAAAATTAACTGAGAATGTACCCATAAAGGAAAGTACAGTTATATTCACCGACAGATATTTCATTGGAGTGAAAATAGTTGAATGTGTTCTTTCAAAGGTCTTCGTACTGTTCTGTGTTAAGTTCTGTGTACTGGAACAGTCATGGCTAATAGGATAGATGATGCTGCGTACAAAATGCATGCGGTGAAACACAGTGCAATGAAACGTGGTGAGTGGATTGAGTTTACCAGATCTGATGATAAAACTGTGGTGTTGAAATGGAAGGACGAGAAAGGTGTGCATGTGATGCCCACCGCATGTGGAAGTGAGCCCAATCATGCGTGTGAGCACTGGTGTAAAGATAAAAAGGCCAAGGTTCCTGTATCCAGATCAACTATAATAAGAATGTGTAATGCGCATATGGGTGGAATCGATCTAATCGATAGGTTCATTGCTTGTTATCCATGCGAACACGTAAATGGCCAGTTTGGATCTTTGCTCATTTTTTCGACTTAGTTATAGTAAATAGTATGGTTTTGTACATGATAGGATAGAGATCCTCCAATATTCCGATAAGAGATGAAATGAGTTTGCTGGAATTTCGCATTTACATTGCTGAGGTCCTTATAAAATAGGAAAATGAAAAGTCTACTGTTGGCAGACCATGAAAATCAGAACAATCATCCAATGAAACGACAAAAAGCTAAAAAAAGGAGAATAATCATTTCTATTCCAAAAAATGAGGTTCACTATGACGAAATTCAGCATTGGCCACAGGCTGTTAATGGGGTAAATCAACCTCGATGTCGTATGAAAGGTTGCAAAGGAAAATCGAAAGTAAAATGTGTCGAATGTAATATATTTCTTTGTCTTCAGAATAATGACTATTTCATAAGGTTCCATACTAAATGATATTTATTGGCAAGTTATGTATTGTATTTTTACACAATACGTAACTTTATGCAATAAATCATGTATATTGTTTGAAGTGATATAATTATTAAACAATAAATAGTTCAACTTAAAGTAAAACAAAAGTGGCACTATTTATTTAAAGAATGACGTTTTTATTCAATTGTGACCTGATGTACCCATATGGGGACATAAATTTTAACTATTTAAAAATTTAAAAAAGAAAAAACTAATTTTGTTTTATCTTTTCTGAGCCTAAAAGCGCCATAAATTGCTGATAAAATAATTTTTCTATACAGAAGATTTTCCTCGGGACTGAAGAGGTTAAAGGATCTTAAAAATATATCATTGCAACTGTGATACCGTTTATTCACATTGTCAAGCTGAAAATAGTAAACATTTTACTTTCTTCGAACACAGTTTTGCCGAGGCGTCTGTGGACATCTCCACACATCGACACATCCCCGGATAGTGACAGCTTGTGAGAAACAGGAAAGTAATCGAAGACTTGGATGGTAGCAAAAGCAGGGGCAGGGGATATAAAATTAAAAAAAATTTAAAGCCTGAACAAGTGGGAAAAATGAGCTGCTTGAAGAGAAAAATATAAAGGTTTAATATATATAAGTGAAAAAAAAAAACTAAGAGGAAGGTTAAGCATAGCATTACAACAACTAGATATATTTTTGCATTTTGATGCTTCCCCCCCCCCCCTCCTATATGCGCAGACCATGGTTCTGAAAAGAACCCTTTGCATACTAGAGTTTGCATCAACAGAACATTTTACTTTTAATAACATAAACATGTGTAGTAATAAGATTTAATATCATCTGGTGTTATTAGTTTAAATATTAAAGGTATAATTATTTGAAAAAGTTTGATTAATTTGAATTTTAAGAACATTTCGTATAACGGTGCTTGGCGATACAATTTTTCGCCAAAAGAGACTTGTTTTTGTTGCTTTAACGTAAACACTTATATGTATTTGTTTTGTTTTATAAAATCTTACAGCAGATTAAATTTATGCTTTAAATGAGTATAAACAGGTCTTTAAGTATTACGTAAATTTAAAATTAATACAATGTTTGAAATGATTCCATCTTTTTAATATCATTTAAAAATTTTAATTGCAGTTTTCGAAAAAAATATGTGTATTTTTTTGTATTTTTTTTTTGGTATTGTTATATTTTCAGGAATTTTTTAAATTAAAATTAGATTGTTGTGAAGTACTTTAAAACTTATTATATTAATAAAATTATACATAAAAAAATAATGATTGAAACGTTCTATTAAAAATTATTATTTTTTTTTAATCTAACAAACATTTAATAAAACAATGTGCTATTTACTTGTTTATTTATTTAAGTCTTTATTTTTTCATGTTTTATACTCTTTGTGCTTCTCAATTATTAATTTTAATTAAGGAATTTCTAAAAGTATGCTAAAACTTTGTGCCTTTCAAAAGCTTATCAATCGAATTTAGTAAGAAAAATAATCTCGCACACACACACAAACATATATATAATGTATATAATATTACAAAAATACACATTTTCTACATATATTATACTTATTTAGCAAAACAACAAAGATTATGCAGGTAAAAGTCAGCTATTTATAAAAAATAATGTTGAAGGTAAAATAAGTAATTGCGTAATAGTAATATATTTTACCCGAATCATATAATTTTACACATGAAAAAAGACCTACATGAAGTTTATTTTTATTTCTAACTAGCTGACCCGCCTGACTCGGGCACGTGATATTATTATATGAACCTTAAATTTGTATGATTTTATATCTTTAACTAGGAGGCTCTGCGCTCTGCAAGCTACGTTCGTCAACCCCGTTCAGACACTACAGAAGCTAAAAACACGCTAATTTGACCGGCTTTAAAAAGTTTAGAGAAGATTGAATTATAATGAAAAAAATCTGTGGCGATCTCCCTGTAAACGGGTTTCCATTCAATTCCCATTGATTGCGAAAATTTAATGCCGAATCAGTTGCTGTTAAAATATCCAATGGTTATTTTCGTGTTTGATTAAAGAAGATCAGTTAAACATTTGAAAAGAAGCTAAAATAAAATGAATTAACTAAACAGAATCTTTGCCTCCCGGTATTTTTTAAAAGCGTTATAAAACGATTAACATAATACAATACAGACGTTTTAAATCTGACCAAAGTTTCACTAAATTTTTCTTTCTCTTTTTAGCATTCACATGAAAATACTTCTGTTTTTAGAAAGGAAATATTGTTATTCGCGGTGTCTTAGAATTGGGAATATTAATTTAAAAAATCGTCTCGAAATATGAAATTAATGTCCCGCATAGATATATTTAAATTGTTTGGCAGTATTATTGTTTGGCCATTTTAAATGTGACGTAATTACAACAATTTATTGCTTTAAACGGATATTAATGTATTTATTATTTTAAAGTTTCCTTTCTCTTTTAATATTCATGTGTAAATACAATTTTCATGACATAATTTTCAATGTTTTCCTGCTTTTAACACGTAACTTAGGGACCATCCACAAATGATGTCACGCTTGAAGGGCGGGAAGGGAGTTCTTGAAATTGTGACAAGGGAGTTTTAGGGGGTAAGAAGAAGTGTGACATCACACATTTTGTTAAAATAAAAGCATTAAAAATCAGCAGATTAAATTTTTAAGTCATTTTGAAATTAAAGTATTTGTGTTCATAAAATAAAGATAAGATTTAAAGCCAAATACATTAAATTCCATTTCAAATTCCAAAAGCAAATTTTCAATTGCTCTTTCATATTAATATTTTATTGTACATTAATTATGTGTTTTGTTTTCTAAACCTTAATCTATACAAAATAAGTACACAAAACATTTTTATTGTTACGCTCACAAGTGTCATTAAACACACATTGTTAAAGTTTTAAATTAAAATTTGAAATACGATCTATAATGTAATGCTTTGTTTCTAAACTGCAAGTATATGTTTATGTAGCATAGCATGACGTGTGACCAGGGTGGGGGTGGGGGGGGGGGTGAGGGGCTAGGGTGAAGTGTGACACAAGGGGACACTGGGTAAAAAGGGAGTAAAATTAAAACTGTTTTAATTTTACCCTTGATTTTTAAGCACTGATGTACAGAGCATATTTTAAGGAATTTTCACTGGGCGGCAGTAGGTTTGGCCTGTTGTCTCAAGCAAATGTCCATAAATTACCCATCCCCCGCACCCCAATAACCGCAAACCAAATAACAATATCGACTGTCTGGCAAACTTCTATACCTTATTAGTTATGTCTATTGTACTTCTTCTGTTGTTGGTTTTGTTAACCACTAGTTATAAACTACAAAATCTTCATTGAATCATGAAAACCGCCTCATTTATAGCTAGCTAATGTTAAAGAAAGGTTACATTCTCAGTTCAGACTAATTGTTAATCGTTATGTTAGTAATGAACCAAACATATTTAACCTACCAAATTCGTATAAATTAAAACTTAATGTAAGAAAGTTTTCTTCTAAATTCGTGTTAAAATGTTGTTTATCTTTTATTAGATTATACACTTTGCTTTTGTTCATAACCATAATGAGACTAATTAGGCAATTGAAGCCCGAATAAATTCTGAAATTGAAAAGTAAATTTGAAGTGCACCATTAAATTTTTTTTTTTAGTGAAATAGTACCGTAACTATAGTTTCAGACACAAAGTGGAATGAATCAAAACAGATTCTCCTCTTCATGTTTAAAAACATGAAATTTAAGTATATATATATATATATGTTAATTTTATAACATGTTTCCAAAATGCCAAATCAAAAATAATTGTAGCATAGCTGCCAACATCTTACGCTTTTTCAGACCACAAAAATTTTATAGTAAATTTTACCTTTTTAAATCGCCGTAATTTGCCGATTAAATAAGGCAAAAATTTCTATTAAATTTTTGTGGTCTGAAAAAGCGGAAGAGTTGGCAGCTATGTTGTAGTAGTTAAACGTGTTTTGACTTTTACATGCTATTGTACTGTTTCTTTTCGGAAAGCAAAACTCTCTGCGCTTTTGCACATGCGTCCGGTCTGCTTTGATGTTATCAAAATAGGGTTGAGCGGAGTTTGTTTAGCTGCGTTTGGCTGAGTGCCAATCTTAGTGACAACGAACAAGTGAACGCCTATGTAGAACTTCGGAAAATACCCATCTCACAAGGAGAGTTTCCGAGGTTGGTGTCACCGAATGCGATGAACATTTGTGTTTCGATAGAGTATAGTTAGTACATAAATATATGACAGTCATAAAGCGCAACCCCCTGGGAGCTCTTGGGAAAATAAGTCACAAAGTTTAAGCTACGTTTTATTATAGGGTAAATTTCCTTCTTTGGCAAGCGGCTCCGTGGTGTGGTCGGCAGCATGCTGGATTTGAGTGTTTTCTACCCGGGTTCAAACCCGGCTCGGACTTGTTTTTCGGAACGAAAATTTTTATCAATCATTTTCGAACCGCAATTGAGAAAATATGTATAATAATTGAAATTTATGAAAAATATGAATTAAATGTATGTTTTGTAGCATATAAGTGCTTTTTTAACTACGAAGTTTTGCATGTTTAAATATATAATGAAAATAAAGAAAAAAAAATACCCGCATATTTATGTCTATAGACCAGAAATTTTTTGTTGTTATTTAAAACTATTTAGAGTTATTTCAACGAATATCTACAATTTTTAACAGAGAAATAAATTAAAATAAGTGAACAAATATATTATTTTCATTTTGTTTCCTCATTCAAATATTTCATGGTTTATTAAAAATATGTATTTTTATATTAGGTAGCTTTTATTACAAAAAGCTACCTATTGCAGCCGTTCGGAGGAAAGCGATTTCAAAAAACTTTGGTATATTTTCATCGATCATGACCCCCAGACCACCCTCCGTTCAAAATTGATATATATATATATATATACCCTCATAGCATGCATGGTCACGGTGACGTCGTTGTGACGTCACTGTAAGTCACTGTGGTCACGTCACATCTGTGACCAAAATGCCACCACTCAGTGATGTCACATTGTGACTGAGATGTGAACTTCTTAGAAAACTTTAAAAAATTACGAAAATTCTTTAAAACATGTTATTTACTGTAAAATTATGTTTTTCTGGCAATTAAAAAAAAATTGTGAGGTCACTGTTATGTAACGTACGTCACGTCACATATGTGACAAAAAAACCACCATATTGTAAGTCACAGTGTGACAAAAATATGAACTTCAAAAATCTTTGAAAATGAAGAGAAATATTTTAAACAGTCACGAGTTACATGGCATAAGGAAAAAAATATATTAGTGGATAGCAAATGGTAAATTCTGTCACTAAAGGGGGGGGGGGGGCATAATAAATAAAGTGCACGATACAAGCATTAATAAACTAAATTTTCAGGCTATATTTTATCAATTTGATATCTAAGATAGTGAATGTATACTTTTTCATGATTTCAATTTTATCTAGCATTTGGATAATATATTTAGAATTAGGAATATTAAATTTATACACTTTACATATTTAGTTTGCTGGGAGGAAATTTATTTATTTATTTCTTTTTTTACCGACCAGGATTATTCGAAACACTTCTGTGGTTTCAAAATAAAAAATTTCTATTACAGTTAAATCTGCACCTTTTAACTAGCACGTAGAAAGAGTCTTCAGAGTTTAGTCATCTATGCATTTCTTGCTTTAGAATATTTTTATAATTTGTATTCAAGTCATAAATTCTACTTCTTTCAGACTTTTTAAATAAAATTAGCATTTTCCGAAAATAAAAGAAATATACAAAATTTGTGCAAAACAAACTTGACTTTAAAAAAAAAAGAAAAAAAAAAGGGGGGGGGGGGCTCGTTATTACCATTAAATTTATTTTTACACCTTTTGAAAATTTAAACAATGGTATATCTAATAAACTCTAATTATGAATATTATTATTATAATTATTTAGAAAAAAGGAACTTTAAAATACATTTTAACTTGAATTATTTGGTACGGATAAAAAGAAAAGCTTAAATACATTGGACATTTCTTCAAATACAAAATTTTAATTAACCATACTTTCAGAAAATTACTGCGCATTCAAGTTTCATATCTCTTGCATGCAAAAACAAATAATCTGTACCAGACCATCTGCTTGAAAATCGTCTGCCCACAAAAAAAAATAAACATGAGAAGACGCGGGAAATAAATAGTTCACTGTTTTTAGAACATCACCTTCACCACGTCTACAACATTTTAAGATAAGGAAATGACCATTTTAGGATACACGGATATTAATAGAACTTATATGTAAGTTTTATTTAATTTAAATATTTTATTCCTGATTTGTACATATGAGTTAAATAGTTTTATGTTATATTTGTAAGAGACTGATCTTTAACTGTCTAAGTGATATTTTCAAATTCGATAACTGTAAAGAAAAATATCTTAATCTGCCATCCCTTGAAAAAAAAAAAAACTGCGCAGAGACTGTGCATGCCTACATTCATACTGGAATTAATATAAACATTAATTTACTCTTACTTGAGATTGAAAATGTATGGAACGACAAAGATTTGGAATTATTTTATCAGATTCTTACTATTTTTTGATTACTAACACTTATAGTTATTATTATTTTGGGGTTAAATATGATGTTCGATTATCATGAGATTATGAAACTGTTTCAGATTAGAAATTAACATTATACTGGGAAACTGTATTTTTACATATTACAGTAGTGAAACATTTGAAAGAATTTTCTTTTAGTGCTAATAATATTTTAAATTATCTTTCAAAATCCTAAATCTTCACACCAATGTTTTCAGATTTAACATTTGCGAAATTATGAAATAATAGGAATTCCTTATACCATATGGAAATATTTTTGAGATATTGTTAAATCTAATAATGCATTTAATTTATCTATTGAGTTTGCTGTTGTTTAATAGTACAATTATAAATACTAATTATTATTTTTAGTGTTTTTCAAATTGGTATATATTTTTTTTAATTGTATGTAAGCATTTTTTCTGTTTGTGATTTTAATCAAACATTTAATTATAGACATTCTGAATCGGTTATTAAATTTTCTTCTATTGTAAATTCATTTTCTACGTTAATGATACGCGTAATTATTGGCACTAAAAAGTAAAATATGATATTTAAGCTTTGAAACAAAGTGTTTTTCATGCCTGATGGGAAGTTATAGATTAAACTGCTTAGTATATATTTTTTAAAAGTTCATATAATACAGGATACATAATATAGGACACAAGTTGAAAAGTGCTTATGACTTCGGTTTGTCTCTCCGTCTGTCCGTCTAGCAGTCTGTCCGCACTCTAACTCTCGAAAATATATTCGGATTGCCCTGAAATTTTTGGATGTTATTGACGTTTACCATAGCACGGTACCTATTTGTAATGAAGTTTGTAGCATGCTTTGTTCATTTACAGGGACAGCCAAAATTTTTCCGTTACATTACAACCTATGGGAAAAAATCGTTTCAAATGATTTTTTTATGATTTTACGCATGCTTTCAAACAGAATAAAATTTATATGCATTTATGAAATGCACTAAAATATGTATTCTGTTGACTATGCGATGCAAAAAATAGTTATTGTTCATTTACAGGGCTAAAAAAGGAATTCAAATACATAATGATATAGGGGTGGAGGGAATTGTTTGCGGCATACTTTAATTATGTTAATCTATTTCATATATAATGAAATTGATATATGTCGCTGAGGTTTACATACTATAAATTATTTCATGTATAATAAGAATAATACGTATATAGCATTTACAGGGACACACAAAATATTTCAGATACTATATTGTATCCGAAGTACTGTTCATTAGCGATGATTGCTGGAAATGTATTTTTAATTATGATATGCGCTTTTATGATTCACTATATTTATGCATAGTATATGGTGTATATAAATGCTATAATTCCTATACTAGGCTACACAAAAGTATTCGTAAGGATTACTGGGTATGGGCGCAAATTGCTTAAAGGTTGTTTTTAAATGAGATATGCTTTTTTTGCTGAACTGCATTTAATTTACCAAGAAATGTTTGTAGAATATAGATAAAATGATATACAGGGTCACGTAAAGAATTGGATACATGGCTGTCTATAAATTATAATTTCTGGAAATGTGATTTCAGCAGTTTTAAGAGTGTCTTAGTTTGAATTAAATTTTAACTAAATAGTGGCGTGTAATAAAGATTCTAGGTAAACTACAGGGTTGTACAAAAGTATTCAAGTATGTTTCCATACATTAGTATAAATTGCTGAAAAAGAATTTCAACCTGTTAGGCGTTTTCTTGCTAAACTAGATTTTCCCATTATATAGTATATATACACTTAAAAAAATGGGAAGTCAAAATTGAGTAAAAAGTACTCAATTTTAAATGCGTCACATACTCAAAATAGCTCCGATCCAAATGTACTCAAAGTTGAGAAACACATGTACTCATTTTTTATTCATTGGTGGTGATCAAATATGAATCGTTATGTACTGCCCCCCCCCCCCCCCCAAAAAAAAAAAGAAGAGAAAAACCTAAAATTTAAAGTAAAAATGTACTGACATTTATTTCCCGTTCAAAGTTCTTAACAAGAAATGTTTAATTGATTATTTATTAAGAAAAATAGCAAAATTCTTAACAAGATACTCAAATCGAATATTTTTATGACAAGAGCATTATTTCCAAGCACTTTTAAATTATTTTTAAAATGCTGTGCATAATTTAATATTTACATTAATAAACATCATTTATGCCGCCATAAATGAAGTGAACCATTACAGGGTACAAAACTATCCGTTTGTTTGGGTTTGATAACATATGATGTTTCAAAATAGAGAAAGCATGGGTTCATTTTTTATCAAAAATATTCAATTCGATATGAGTACGTCGGTTTACTTATTTTTGAGTACTTCATTTTTCTCAGTGTATCAACCTACAGATCAAATACAGGACTGTTCAAAAGAATTGGAAAACATATTTGGCTATGGACGGTAACTGCTGAAATCAATTTTTCAAATGTTTTATGAATTTTCTAAAATGTTTACTTAGTTATCTTATTTACGTCATTTCCCTAAATTACGATGTCTTGTTAAAGCATTCAGAAAGTGTTGGAAAGTATTTTATAATCTATGATTAACGCATGATTTTTCTCACTGGTTTTTTTTCTATTTCCCAGATCAGTCTTTTCCTATAAAACATACCAAATTTATTTAGCTCATATTCATAAAATACAATATACACTGGAATAAAAAATTTAAATAAATATCGCTTATCATGCCGCTCTATAAATAATAGTTGTATTAATATCCGTTAGTCTCCATATTCGTATTTAATAAAGCAATGACAAATCACAACAAATTAAAACATTTACACATTCTAAATATCAAGCTTGAACTCAATATCAAGCATAGAACTTAATATCAATCATAGAACTGAATAAAAAAATATGTCAGTTGATAAGCATTGTTTTTTAAGTGGAAAAATTTAAAATGTTTTAGAAGAATAAGACTCCAAAATAGCGATATTTTGCTAAAAAGTACGGTAAAAAGATAAGATTTTATATTTACAGGAAAAGGTTATTTCAAAATTCATCGCTGTATTAATACTTAGAAATTTTTCCAGAGAGAATCCTTCGCCTTATATACAATATTTCAAATGAAAATCAAATATCAAATTAATTGCTTAAAAGCCGCAAAGGCAAACATAGTGAAAAAGATTCCATTCCGGGACTCGAACCCGGGACATCAGTATAGCACACTGACATTCTACCGACTAAACCACATGGAACGACGCCCAGTCTGTAAAATTTCTCACTATTACAGGTTGGTAAAGCTACAAACGCAGCACAAGATGGAATATTTATCGTGAGCCACCGACATGGGGTAAACACGAAACTTAATGAAATCCAGCATCGATTGAAACTATATTAATAATTGGAAAATTTTCCAGGGAGAAACATTCGCCTTGCATACAACATTTCTAATTAAAATTGCCTTTTAAGCAATTAATTTGAAATTTGGATTTTCATTTGAAATATTGTATGCAAGGCGAATGGTTCTCTCTGGAAAAATTTCCAAGTATTAATATAATTTCAATCGATACTGGATTTAATTAAGTTTCGTGTTTGCATCATGTTGGTGGCTCACGCTAAATATTCCATCTTGTGCTGAGTTTGTAGCCTCGCCATCATGTAATAGTGAGAAATTTTCCAGCCTGGGTATCGTTCCATGTGATTTAGTCGGTAGAATGTCAGTGCGCTGTACTAATGGCCCGGGTTCGAGTCCCAGCATGGAATCTTTTTCACTATTTGCGTCTTTTAAGCAATTAATTTGAAATTTGATATTCATTTGAAATCACAGTGTTTATGACAAGTTCGTCACAAATGACACATATTTCACAAATTGGTCACAGTGTGACTTCAAAGCATTGTCGCTTTCGTCACAGGTTCGTCACAAAGTTAATGCCAAAATAGTCACAAATGACACTTTTGTCACAAATTTGTCACACCGTGACTTCACAGAGTGGTCACAATGTGACGTCACAAACGACCTCTAAAACGGCCATAACGACCTCGCATTCTAGTCACTGTGACGTCACATCGACGTCACGTGACGTCACATCGACGGTCACAAAATCACAGTGTGACTTCACAACGACGTCGCCGTGACGTCACCATGCCTTACGGGTATATATATATATATATATATATATATATACAGGGTGTTCCGTTAAAGGGGTCCAATATTAATAGGGGTAATAGAGGAGATCACATGGAGCATAAATCAGTATATAAAGCCTGGTCGGATCTCAATAGTTTTCAAGTTACAGCAAATAGAATGAAAATTCGGAAAATTGTAAAAGAACCCTCATTGCTAAACTATCGATAATGCTACATAAAAACGAAGCACATATTTAGAAAGAGCAGAAAAAAACCTACAAAATGACATCAATTGTATTAAAATAGCAATATTTATTGACGAGTTACAAGCCCTGAAACAGTGAAAAAAGTACGAAATCCAATATACATCAAAATAGTTAATCGTTAATTCCAAAAAGACAACTCTAGCTACAACAAGGAAAATGTAGTAAAATTTGGTCCATTCCGAAAACTTTCGAAAAAGCTTACAATGAACCATATCGGTTTAATTGTGTGAGAGAAATTAATCAGTTTCTTAGTTACAACTCCGCTTTCTTTGACACTAGCAAAGGTTAAACTCCGCCCATCACGATAGGAAACACCGCCTTTTTAATTACTCTCAACTATACATTTTCGATCATGCTTCTTCTGAGATGCAACATTTTTAATTATTCAAGAGTTGAATGAACTAAAATAACTTTACAATAATAGTCTACATTTTAAAGTGGTCTTTTATTGATATAAAGCTTAAGTTAAATTCTTTAAAATTAAACTGGTGGTGAAAATTCGGAAATAATTAAAAATAATGCGATTTGTAACTATGCAAGAAGTTTCAGTACATGTTTTACATGGACAATTATTGTATGTATATGTGCATCATAATTTATGATAGGAAATAATAATAACAAATAGCATAATAATTTTATTAATTATAAATTTAAAAAAGACACTAAATTTTAAATTAATTCATACAAACTTTGTAATTTACAATTTGAGTACACCACAGTCTGTGACTTACAAAATACTGTGCCAAAAAGTGTTGAAAATAAAAGAAAAATGACAAATAAAGAATAACATTCCACGTACTTTATGACGTATGTGAAGCATAGTCTTCTGGCCTGAGCTGCACAGTTCAATGTCGGAAGGCAGACGAACGGACATTATTATAATAGGTGTTCGAGTTGCGCCCATTAACAGAATCGCATAGCCGACAGCGACGTCGTAAAGATTGGCGAACACGCCGAAAAACTCCGACGGAGTTGGGAATGTCTCCTGCAGCGACAACGATTCGCGCTAGTAAATCCTCCGGTGTATCCACAGGCGTTTCATACACCAGCGATTTAAGGTGTCCCCAAACAAAAAAGTCTAACGGATTGAGGTCTGGAGAGCGTGCAGGCCAAGCAACAGGTCCACTGCGTCCAATCCATTTCCCAGGATATGTTGAATTGAGGTGATTGCGAACACCTATGAAAAAATGTGCCAGTGCGCCATCGTGCATAAACCACATATTGTGGCGCAATGTTGCTGGCACATTTTGCAGTAACTGCGGTACCGCAGTTACTGTACCGTACTAACAGTTGTACCCGCTGCACATGAAAGGGGTGCATGTTTTCTGCACGCAGAACACGCCACACACTTTGGTGAGAAACACCGACTTCAGACGCAGCAGCTCGTGTACTCGTGGAGGGGTTATCTTTAAAAATATTCAGTACATCTTCTTCCATTGCAGGTGTTCGTACATGTCGAGGTTTCCCTGCATCAATGCTTGCTGTATTAAACGATCCAGTCTCCCGTAATCGTCTATCGATTTTTATGAAGAGTTTCGAACTTGGGCAACGTCTCCTTGGAAATTGCTCACGGTACATGCGCTGTGCTAGACATGCATTTCCATGAGCTTGCCCGTACATCAGATGCATGTCCGCATATTCTTCGTTAGAGTATTCCGGCATAATTATTATACATCAACTTACTACAATCCCACTTACAACAGCCTCCCTTTAACATAACGCCCACTGATGACTGCTGTTTTATTACACTTTTCTTCCTATACACATAGAAAATTTGCATAAAAAGTACTTCTTCTTCATCATCCTGAAAGTTCGTGGAGGAAAGGCAGCAGTCACGGAGTTTGCTTTAAGACAATGCGAGAGCTGCACAATATGTCATTCACTTGACCAGACTGAATAATGAAAGGGTATTGATAGAGGTTGATCAGAAATGTATAATTGAAAGATATTAAAACGGGGTGTTTACAATCGTCATGGGCGGAGTTTCGCCCTTTCCGAGCGTGCAACAGTACAGAGTTGTAACTAGGGAACTGCTTGATTTCTCCCATACAATTAAACTGATATGGTTTATTGTCAGCTTCTTCGAAAGCTTTCGGAATGGACCAAATTTTATAACATTTTCCTTGATGTAGGTAGAGTTGCATTTTTGGAATTAACGATTAACTATTTTGCTAAATATTTGATTTTGTATTTTTTCACTGTTTCAGAGCTTGTAACTCGCCATTAATTCTCAATATTCTAAAACAACTTATGTCATTTCGTAGGATTTTTTCTGCTCTTTCTAAATATGTGCTTCGTTTTTATGTAGCATTATCGATAGTTTAGCAATGAGGGTTTTTTTACAAATTTCCGATTTTTCATTCTATTTGCTGTAACTTGAAAATTATTGAGATCCGGCCGGGCATTATATACTGATTTATGCTCCGTGTGATCTCCTCTATTACCCTTATTAATATTGGACCCCTTTAACGGAACACCCTGTATATATATATCTGACATATATCTGACCTATGTCACACTGTAACTCTCGTAATTATGAACCGATTTCGATGTAATTCGGTGTGTACATAGTACATACCAATGTCTCGACCGAGTTCGTTGGCCAGCTTCATCCGCCGTTTTGTTTCAAAATGGCGGCCATTTAAAATTTTTAAAAAAATTTAAAATTTGAAATGTGGTACCAAAAAATTAAAAATAGAAAAATAGTTTTTCCTTATGTATTTGACCTTTATATAAAGATTCCAGAGCAGTTTTTGTTTCGTCTATATCTTTAAAAATGGCTGAGTTATAGCATTTTGAATTTCTAGCGTGGCTGACATTTTGAAACGTCCTGAATTTTGTCACGCGATAAAAGGCGTATTTATGAACCGATTTCGATGTAATTCGGTGTGTACATAGTACATACCAATGTCTCGACCGAGTTCGTTGGCCAGCTTCATCCGCCATTTTGTTTCAAAATGGCGGCCATTTAAAATAAAGAAAAAATTAAAATTTGAAATGTGGTACCAAAAAATTGAAAATGGAAAAATATTTTTTTCTTATGTATTTGACCCTTATACAAAGATTTCGGAGCAGTTTTTGTTTCGTCTATATCTTAAAAGATGGCTGAGTTATAGCATTTTGAATTTCTAGCGTGGCTGACATTTTGAAACGTCCTGATTTTTCTCACGTAATGACAGGCGTATTTATGAACCGATTTGGATGTACCTTGGTGTGTACATAGTACATACAAATATCTCGACTGAGTTCGTTGGCCAGCTTCATCCGCCATCTTGTTTCAAAATGGCGGCCATTTAAAAAAATAAAAAAAATTTAAATGAGATACCAAAAAATTGGAAAATGAAAAAGATTTTTTTCGTATGTGTTTGACCTTAATACAAAGATTCCGGAACAGTTTTTGTTTCGTCTATATCTAAAAAAATGGCTGAGTAATAGCATTTTGAATTTCTATTGTGGCTGACATTTTAAAACGACCTGCTTTTTGTCACGCGATAACAGGCGTATTTATGAACCGATTTGGATGTAACTTGGTATGTACGTAGTACATACCAATGTCTGGACCGAGTTCGTTGGCCAGCTTCATTCGCCATCTTGTTTCAAAAGGGTTGCCATTTAAAAAAATTAAATTTAAAATTTAAAATGAGGTATTAAAAAATTGGAAAATGAAAAAGATTATTTTTATATGTTTGGCCTTGATACAAAGATTCCGGAGCAGTTTTTGTTTCTGAAAATTTGTTCTTTTGTTTATATCTTAAAAGGGGTTGATGAGCAGGGCAAAGGCACTTTGAATTTCTAGCATGGCTAACATTTTGAAACGATCTTGTATTTGTCACGCGATAACACACGTATTCGCCTATTTCGATGTAAGAAGGCATGTGAATAGTATACATCAACACCTCGACCAAGTTCGCTGGCCAGATTCATCAGTCATCTTGTGTCAAAATGGCGGCCATTAAAATAAAATATATATATATATATTTAAAGTGAGGTGCAAAAAAATTAGAAATTGAAAAAGGTTTCTTTCTTAAGTATTTGACCTTGATATAAGGATTCAGGAGCATTTTTTGTTTGTCTTTACCTTAAAAAATGGCTCAGATATAGCAGTTTCAATTTCTATTGTGGGTGACATTTTGAAAAATCTGATTTTTTGCATGCGACAGCACTCGTATATATCAACCGATTCCGGTGTGAGTGAGCATGTGCACAGCAATTACTAAGGTCTCGACCAAGTTCACTGCTTAGCCTCATCCACCATGTTGTCTTAAAATGGCAGGCACTTTAAGAAATTGCCGAATTTGGCAGCCAAATATAAGTTACTTTAAAGAAAAGCAGCTTGGATAAAGCTGACTAATTTCGCGAAATTCTCATTCATTATATTGATAAAAATTAGTATTGAATCTCCTATATTCGGTTTCCACTAAATTGAGCTTCGCGTGTTTGAATGATATAAGTTGGCTTTTTAAAAATAAGGAATATGAAAGCTACCTCTTCCTCCCGGCACTGGCCGGAAGGACTTTTTTTAATATGATTTTTTAAAGTCTGGGATTCTTGATTTTTAATTAGAATAAGTGTCTACGTAGTAGTTTCTTTTGAAAATCATTTTTTTCTTGTTTAATATTATGTCAGTTTAATTATATAAATACAATTTTAAGTGCGAATCTTGGCATGTTTATATATTTAATGAAAAGTAAAGACAAAATAAATAAATAATAATAATAACAAACTAAAAAAAAGTCAATTGGAACTTTTATAGACCATAAAATTAAGCTAATTTTAAAATTTATTTACTGTTATTTACATAAATAAGCTACTGTTTTTCACAGAGAAATAAATGTATCATTTTTTACCAACTAGCTTTTTAACTTTTGATTTTTTTAAATCTTGGATTCTTATGATTATAGCTAGAATAACTGTCTTTGTGCTTAAAAATAAGTTCTAAAAATATACTGAACTGCGGAAAATAGTTATTACGTAGGTAATAATTACAAAACAAAAAATCCGAAATTAAAAAAGTCATATTAAGAATTTTAAAAAGGGTATTAAAAAAATCATCAAATATTCGAAATACTTTCATATAGAAACAAAATTAAAATAAAAGAATCATTCACGCATTTATATCACGTGTTTTAATTTATTTCTCTGTAAAAAATAGTTGATTATTCATTGAAATTACTGTAAATAATTTTAAATAACAAAAAATTTCTGGTCTATGGACATATAAATATGCGGGTTTTTTTTCATTATATATTTAAACATGCAAATTTTCGTAGTTAGAAAAAGCACTTATATGCTACAAAACATACATTTAATTCATATTTTTCGTAAATTTCAATTATTATACATATTTATTCAATTGCGGTTCGAAACTGATTGATAAAAATTTTCGTTCCGAAAAACAAGTCCGAGCTGAGTTTGAACCCGGGTAGAAAAAACTCAAATCCAGCATGCTGCCGATCATGCCACGGAGCCGCTTGCCAAAGAAGGAGATTTATCCGATTATAGACTGTAGCTTAAACTTTGCAACTTATTTTCTCAAGACCCCCTGGGGGTTGCGCTTTATGGCTGTCATATATTTATGTTCTAGTTCTAACTATACTCTATCGGAACACAAATGTTCATCGCATTCAGTGATACCAACCTCGGACCCTCTCCTTGTCAGCGTAACACCCCTTTGGGTAGTAGAATCGTCTCAGAGTACTACGCACGTCTTTCGAAAACGAACAAAAGAGTGGAACTGTACAAGGAAACAGATTTTGCTCTTAGTGTTTAAAAAATCTTTCTCCATTTTAACTCTATTTGTAAAATATTTTCAAAATGCTACAACAATAATGACAATGGTTTAAGATTTTTATACAAAGGACTGTTTTATGCAAATAGCCAAATTAAACAGGCAAGGAAAACGATTTTGGTCTTTACGTTTTAAAAATTAAAAATTAATTAATTTTTAGGGCTCAGTGCTTAAAAAGTAGAAACGGAACCATTACACTGGTCAACAAATTTGAACTTTTGCTCTGTCCTAAAACAGAAATTAGTTGTTTTTTATGCTGATTCCGAATCTAGTTTAAATTTATTCCAGCACGTCAAGTTCGAGAGATATTTGCATATTTCAATTTATGCAAATTTAGTAAATTTTATACAGTTATTTTCAAATTCAAGGTATAAAGCAATATCAGACAGGATTTTTTGTTTTATGTTATGATTACTACCTAATTTACTTCACGAAAACGTTGTTTCTGAGATTAAAGCGAGTGTCATGCGAGTGTGAAAAATTGTACCTAATTTGCATATTTTTCACGTTTTTCTAATAATGTTTCTTGACTTTCAAATATTTTTGCCGCACGAGTACGCTAATATGTTTCTAAACAAGTTTTTTGAGCTCATTTCAAATCTTGTATCTGTTTTCTTCTATCACGTCTAGTTTTTGAAAAAAGTGAAATTTTAGTTTTTCGTCAAAAAAGCCAGAAATAACTTTTTATGATACTTTGTATGATAAACTTCAACTAGTTAGGATAGATTCTACTACTTATTTTTTTTTCCGATTATATAATTTTTTGTTTATGTCTCTGATATGAATCTGACCCTTTTCACCTTTTTGTCAATGAATTATACACCCCTAAAAAAACATCTTATATCAAACCTGTGTTAATGCCGTGCAAAAGTAGAAATTCATCTTACTCAAAAACTAGACATGACATAAGAAAACAGACTGCAGATTTGAAATCAGCATAAAAATCTAGTCTAGAAAAACATTACGTCTATTCTGTGGGTACTATTTTAAAGTTGATAGTGATGTAAACATTACACCATTGAAAAATATGCAAATTAGGCTTAATAACTGATAAAAAATGTTAAGAATATGCAAATCGTGACATTTATCTGAAGAAAATAGTCAAGTAGTTATTATCTAGATAACGTAATTAGATGTGACATATATTGTATCTAAAATTTGCATAAAATAGCACAAAAAGCTTAAATTTGCATAAATTTAAATATGCAAATTTTTCAAAACCTGGACCACCTAGAGATAAACGGAAAGCATATTCGGAATCAGCTCCAAAAACTGATCTTGAATCAACTAATTTTAGTTCTAGGACAAAACCACTGTTGTACAGTGTTATAAGATCACCCTTGTGTCTGTCTGTCTTTCTGTCACAGCCATTTTACTCGTAAACTATGGAACGTGGAAAGTTGAAATTGGGGAAGTAATAAAGACTATTGACCCACATATTTACAGATTATTAAACATTCACAAATATTTAATAATGAAATTAGGAAAATAATTAGAAAAAATGTAGAGGGCTAATTAAGTTACTTGAAAAAAAAAATCTTTTATTTATATGTCGTGCGGGGTATCGTGTAAAAGCTTTTGTAACGCTGCACCCAAAAATATATTTTTTAAAATTTTCTGTATGATATTTTCGGAGATATCGTCGAAAATGTAGTGCAAAAATATATACCCCCCCGTCCTCATCTCTATTTCAGAATGAAATAGAGAGTTTCAGTTATGAAAAAAATAGAGATAGCAGACGTTAATTTAAACCTTGCAGGAAAACTATAGCGATTACCCTAGGTCGCATAGTTTTTGAGAAAAGCACACTTTTCCGTTACATACAAATTTCGATTTGCGGGCATTCAGCAAAGGTGTTGAAGAGCGCTGAGAGTAGATATTGTAGCAGAAGTATAAAAGCATTATTGATAATGCTTTTCGAAAACAATCGTCCGTAATTAGCGGAGGTATTAACCCTTAAAGACACTGACGGTTTGGACATACATAATGGCGGGGGCGGAGTATTCTATGTACCATCGGCTTTTAAAACCCAGATGACAACTTTTAATAATATATTTACGTAATGCAATGTCCAGTAGCAGTATAAAAGCAATAAACGTCAAATTGTTAAAAACAGACTAATTTAATTAATCACATAAATACTATGGGATTCGAGACTAGTTTGGATTGAGTGGATCT
Organism: Maratus speciosus; assembly: GCA_963932465.1. Taxonomy (NCBI): domain Eukaryota; kingdom Metazoa; phylum Arthropoda; class Arachnida; order Araneae; family Salticidae; genus Maratus; species Maratus speciosus. Next base: position 178,119 of record CAWVRF010001348.1, read on the forward strand.
CTCAATAAGCCTCCCGTGAACTTAGCAGTGAATTAAAAAAACTATCTGGAAGAACGCGGCATGGACCAAGACGGCGTTGCAACTTTGCGACCTCCTTTCGAAGCGTGCTTAGCACAATGCCAAGTTTAAACTTTGAACAAGGGTTTTATTTTAGCTACACTGTAAAAAGAAAAGATTATTACTACGCTGAATTTAATTTTATGAAATGCCAAATTAAGTTTAAATAAGCTCTACTTTTATTGTCTGTACCGACTTAAGTCCATCGTAAACAGACTAGGATAAGATTAAAAAAGAGATATACAGAATAGCAATATTTGATATTATTTAGGCTTCATATCTCTTTGAACTTTTATGCTATACCCATTCATACTTTTCTAGTATATACAGCTATACCCAACCCTACGTTGTATAGTTTTTTACAAAGTCTTAATATTCCTTTAGCAGATTTTTTTTAATAATGCAGTTAATAATTCATATATTTATTGTATGGAACCCTCTGAGCGCGAGTAATACTCGCACTTGACAGTTTATTAATAATGTTTCCAAAATGCTACAATAATAATTACAACCGTTAAGCTTTTACAAGTTTAGCAAAGAATTTTTTGAGAAAATCATGATTCTGATAAGTTTCTTTGTCTGGAAGCTTTCTGCTTCTTTCTTTGATCTCTAGGAACATTGCAACAACAGGTCTTGGATTATAAAACACTATTCTAATTCAATTAAGAGCAATGAACATCATTCAGTTTAAAGTGTCTCTTGATAGTTCCGACTGTTTGTTGGATTTAAGCGTTGTATGTATGGACACATATCTTTCTGTGCCAGCACTGAGAGGTGTCAAAAAACATACGACTGCACCAATTTTTTGAAAACAGAGTGAGGTTGAGACGACTTAAGGCAGTCAGAGATTCTTGCTGTTGATGAGGTCATCTATGAAGAAAGACGTGACCTCAGCTGCGTACAAAGTTTTTCAGCTGTGTACAAAGCCTTTAATTACATTATCAGTAAAACAGGCGACTTTGTCTTTATCAAAAAGGTTCTCGACATCAAAACGGTCTATACTAACAACCTCTGTTGGTCTTCTTGTATTTCAGAAAAATATCTTTCCAGTTGCTTATTTGATCTTCTTCTAAAATTTGGGAAATATATTCTTTACAACTCAGTACAGTTTCTTTTCTCACTGCAGTTAGAAACTAATGAGGTGTTAACTTTACGTCTTCGAGGATTTTCTTCAATATCTGAATCACATTCAGATTCCTTAGTGCCTTCATTCATTTCCATCAGCTGTTCCTCGTATCCAGAAAGATAACACCCATCTACTATAATTTCTTATTTCAACTTCTCAGACAGTTCAATTTAAGACCTTAGACTGCCTTTCTCAGTTTTTCAAAGTGTTTCAGATGATCTAGCATTAGGCATGACATGCGTTGTTGTTCGCTATGTTTCATCTATAATCGGAGGAACCCGCGAGTGATGAGTCGAGAGGTTGATGACTCACAATCTTTTCCGAATGAATTTGTACAAGAGGAAGATTGTGCCACAGTGCTTTTGCTAAGTTTTTAAAGTATTCTACGAACCATACTTCAAAATATGCAGGGAAACGAAAGGCAGTTTGGATTTCTGTTACAGCTATTTTTTTTCAAGTTCTTCAAAGTATAGAGCAACAGCTCATAAAATACTGCTAGAGATTTTATATTTGATTTCCAATGTTAAACTTCGCTTACTGATGATTCCAAATCCGACATAGCTAAGTCGGATCTGTGAGCAATGCACCAAACGCAAAGCAAATCTCTGCCTATGTTCTGTTTCATATGAACCCAGAAGCAGCTGTTTTTGCCTATATTTGAACTTTCCCCAATTGTAGTGAAGCCTGTCAACTTATTTTTTAAGACCTTCTCAATGCCCGAATTATCAAATACAATACTGACAGAATCGATGAGGCCTTCTACTCCTCGCTTTCTTGACTTACATTCTCCTGGAAAAACGTGTTTCATTTCTTGTTCATCTGTAATAAATCGTGCTGTAACAAACTTGTTATCAACTCCATATTTCTCAACAAAACCATCTACTTGGATAGCAAAACAATCAGCATTTTGTAACTGTGCTATAGTTTTTTTTTTACTGCTATGACAACTGTTGCTATTATTATCTCCTGAGTCACAGAATCAGCTTATGTTATGCACTAGTTTTCAAATTAAAAAATTGCCGGGACCACCTCTTGCCACTGGGTGACAATAGCTTGGTACTGGGCGACACTAATGTCGCCTACTTCATATGTTATTTTATGCTGATGTATGCTTTTTATACATATTTATATTTGTGTCTTTATAAGTTGTTTCTCTTTCTTAAAAATAATAATTGCAAACAATAAAAAAATTGCTAAAACAATAGCGATAAAGCGATAGAACTTCTGTAAAAAATACTTGTCTTTTAACAAAAAACTGTCAAACTAGCAGATACGAAGAACGCGGGAAACAGTGGGACGTTTTGTTTGTTTGGAACAACGGATGAGGAAAGGAAGGGTGGCAGTTGACAGAATGAGTTATGGGCATTATCGGGGGGTCCAGTAGCTCGCGGCTGCTCTCAGCCTGTAACGTTTGTTTTCCCACCAAGCATATTGAGGATCCAACTTTTTAACTGTTGGCTGAAGTCGGTTTTATAATAGTCAAAGTTAATATGTGCTGTATGTGATATATTTTAAATTCGAAAGAATGAAGATCGAATAATTCTCAAATCAAGTCAAGATGAAGCAAACGTTAGATTTTCGATGGTGCATTTCTGCCATCTACGTTTAAAACATAAAAATAGAAAATCCTTTTCGAGATGCATACTTATCTCTTTCATGACGCCTGATGCGAATTCGCGTCTATATAGATGTGAAGCTCCACCCACGGCCGGTAGTTTTGCATTTGATACGCTACATTTATTACGATGATATTATGATTTGTTATATCAAGGTTCGCACACTCCTTGGAATTTCCAAGGATTCTGACACCACTATTAATGATAAGAAAATTTATATTTAATTTTTAGAACACAGAATTCGCAAACACCACCTTTATTCGCAGATTTTGCAATATTTTTCTGCAGTGAAATACTTTGAAAATACTGTTAAAATTTAGTGGTAAAACTGTACGAACCCTGTATATATATATTACGTTTATATATATCTTTACAACTGGTGTGCTATGCTTATAAGTACATCGGTTAGAAACAGTGCCATTGTTATATGCGTTCATTTGTAATATGACACAGAAAATATCTTCGTTAAATAATGCAACGTGCAAGATTATTTGTCCGTAGGTGGAGCTTCCCGTTTAAACAACAAAACATAGCAGTCAAGAATGTGTTAATTTATTATTATTTAAACGGACAGAAGTAACATTTCAGATTAACACGATTTTCTGTATTAAATGTAGATGTTAAACTTTCGATTAATTTTCAGAAAATTCGTAAAATATAAATCGTTTATGTATATTTTATAGTACAAAAAAAAATGTGTTATATTCAGTGTTATTAATAAGAGAAATTTTTGAAATTGACATGCACTGCATGATTTAGAAGTGACTTCTTCTCCCTCCTAAGGAAATGGGCGATTTCTCAGATTTATTTTTATTTTTATTTACTTTTTAAAATTATTATTTATTTTATTTTATTTTATTTTATTTTATTTTATTTATTTATTTATTTTGTTATAAAAAATTTTAAAGCAAAAATAAATAAATAAATATATAAAAAATAAATGAATAAATAAATAAATAAATAAAATTGTAATTCAATAGATTACAATGACCATTTGGAATTTTTTTAATAATCGAATAAATAAAAATCGAAAGCGGTTCCATCGAATCATCCACAGGTCGCTACAAATCACCTTCGTAACAAAATTTAACCGAAAAATCTAAATTTCGTCCACCAAATTCCGTCGCATCCTCTTCAACAACAGATCGCAAAGATCAAACTCCAGACGACCAAAATATTCATCGATAAACTCTCCAAGTCCCGTTTCTAGAAGAAAAACAGTTTACAAATCGAAAGCAGTTCCACCGAATCATCCACACATTGCGACAAATTACCTATGTTGAGCTCAATTTTTCCCGGTTAGAATCAACCGATTGTAAAACGCCGTGGCTAGTAGATTGGAGCCCCTTGAGACATGACCTTTTACTATCAATTGATTAAACATTAGATTGTTTCCTTTTTCGCGTTCGTCTTTTATTCTGTAATCGATTTTAATGGGCTACATAATCAGTTGAAAACCTCAATTTTCATAGCCTACATAATCAGTTGAAGACATCGATTTTTGCTTTGCAAGACGATTTTCATTTCGGCGTCGCTCTTTGGCTTTGGATTTTTCCATATATGATAATTTGCGCCTACCCATTTTGCAACTTTTTCAATTTTTAACGATTTTATGCTTTTCGATTACTTATTCAAATAATTTTTAAAGATTTTATGCCTTTTGATTACCTATTCAAATAAAAATTCTTCCAAAAGTAAAGAACATCGTTGAATTTCGTTAAAAATATAAAATGCGAGCATCATTTGGCCCCATCCCCGAACAAAAAAAGACAACCATTTCCAAATGGTTTAAAAAAAATTATATTCGCACTAATAAAATAAACAGCAGAAAACTTACGAAATAGAATTATTTGCTGCGAAAGGCGGCTAAACATAGAATCTTTTAAAGGAAGACTTTGTACTTAAACTTTTTACCTGGGCCATTCCATGAAAAACTTACAAAATGTCCTGTACGTGACACTTACATAAATCCCTATATCCATTTACTTATAAGATGTTAGAATATAAACTATACATTAAAAATAACAAAAGCCCCTAGATTTTTATATTAGCATAGACGTTTTAATGTGGGGATAAAATAGCTTTGTTAAAACAGCAGTAATATGTAGAAAAGCTCTCCCACACGTCATATGGAATGGCCCTTTAACCCTTTCCAGCGCGGAATAATTCTGTTTATAAACTGATGAAATAATGGACTTAAACCAGAATTTATAAACGAATTTATTAGAAGATAAGAAATTCCATATTTTCACGTGCATTATTTTCTTAGCGGGTATATTTAAGAATTATAATTACACCAAAAATACTAAAGAAACTGACCCCTCAACCAGTAATGAAATATTAAACTCTGATATCAATGATAGTACTTCCGCAAACACCCATTCCTCCCGTACTATAGAAAATTCTAAAATCCTTACAAACTACACCAACGATATAAAAGATATTCTTAATACTTTCAATGAAGTTAAGCAAATTTTACAAATCACTAAATTCTTAAAATGTATAAAGAACATCTCAACTCAATCTAAGAAACTCGATAATCCGATGCAAAAATTGATCTTGAATTTGATAAACTTGCAAGTCAAATCGACTTTAATGAAGATTAAGCTCATCACTTGATAAACTTTTTTGCTTTCTTTTTCTGTTTGTTTAAAATTAAAAAAAAAACCTCTTAAACTGCATAGTATCTTATCATACTCTACAACTCTTATCATATCTTTCCTCTTATATTTTTGCTCTTTTGGTCTTATTCACCCCCAAATTACCAGACTGGGTGGACGCCGCCCATTTGTTGTCGTCTGTTCCCCTCGGCTTTTGATTTTCTCTGTATATTTAGTTTGATCTCTCCTCATTGTAGCTTTTTTAGATTTTTATTATTATTTTTTCCTTGTAGTATATTAAACTCTCTTGTAAATATGTAAATATTTAAGTTTTTCTCATTTCTACTATTTTGATAGCATTTGTTTAACTTTTTATTTCTCATGTTATATTTAATGTATGGTCTCTGAATTGAGTCTTTTCTTTTTTTATGGGGCTGCCTTTGGTAGCTTTTTCGCCTGTCCTGGACATTTATTTGGATCATATGGAACATTTTTTTTCCTACTAGTTATACTAACAATTTTTCTTTAAAAATTGTCTATCTTCTTAGTTTTTTACTTTCCCTTTTTCGTGGCTATTAGCCGCGTTTAAACGCTTTCTTTCTAAGGCTCCCATTGCATTGTAACACGATTCTTAGCCTGCATGTAAAGTTGCCAAGCAGCTAGGGAATCCATACATTGTCCCACGTACATTATAAAAGGAAAATTTTAATTAAATAATCTTGGTGTCGATCGTCAATTTTGGAATTAAAATTAGGTGTCCTTTTTTAACCCCTTAATTCTCGCGCCCGTCATATTCTCGGGCTGTATCTTTTACTCAAATTGTTTGATTCCCACCAGTTTTATAAAATAGTGAAATTGGGTATATTTTGGTATCGTTTTTACTGTCGTTAAGTAAGGTGAATATTTCTTTTGCATAAAAGTGGTGCGAATAAGCAATTTGAATTATTCAACCGTAATTTAATTCGAGCGTTAAGGGGTTAAGCACACCGCCCTCGATAGGGTTAACAGGTTTAAAAATCTCCCCATTTTAAACTCTAGACCTAAGTAAGCTACCCGTTTTTAATAGATTTAAAATTCTCCACATTTTAAATCCCAGACCTAAGTAAACTGGCCATTTTAGGGCCATTCTATGAAAAACGGTCAAAATGTCCTGCTCGCGACACTTACATAAATACCTATATCTATTGACTTATTATAAGTTGTTAAAACATAAACTATACATTAAAAAAAAAAAAAAAAAAAAAAAAAAACCCTAGATTTTTGTATAAGCATTGTTGTTTAATGTGACGATACAATAACATTGTTAAAATAGCTGTGATATGTAGAAAAGCTGTCTCACACGTGGAATGAGATGATTCACATGACTGAGGATAGCGAAATTAAGAATTGGGAAAAGTATTATCTCTGTTACACTTTCAGATAAATATTTTTCCCGATTCGAAGCATCGACATAAGAAATTTTCGGAAACAACAAGGTGTTGATGGAAAGTATATACCTTTTACAAATAAAAAATATTTCATTGAATGGGTCAGAAAGTAGCAAGTTTAGATTTGCAAACATCATTAATGGTAATCAAATTCATCTTTGATAAGATATGGGCTTTCTACGATGATAAAGGTACAGCTGGTAAATTTGTATTCGGGTATGTATTGTATGTAATAGAATGGGCCCTTGCTTTTCACATTCTTAAGTTTGCAGTAACTTCAGAAACGATTATGTTAGCTCTTACGTTTCATTTAGTACTATCATAAAGTTTTTCTTATTTCTGGTGTGAAAGATGCATTCTTCGGAACACGTTTAGCCCCCTGAGGGGCGGTGTTATTTTTATGAAACCACTTATTTTTAATGTCCAAATGCAACAATGGTAGCAGAACTTTGTAAAAAAAAATTCGGTTTATTATATATGCGAAATATAGCTTTTTCTTATTTATAAATAAATTTGTTTTCAAATTCCGGTGTCACTCATTAATTTCAATACTTTAGCAATGGAATTGCTTTGCCCCTGAAAGGGTTAACTGCCCACATTCTACTCATATTAGTACTCCAAAGTCCAAATATTGCCTTAAAGTTAGCTGCGCAGGTGAAATAAACTTTGAAAGAACTTTTAACTGCATGATAGACATTTCTAAAATTTTAAGTACACCGAGATTCAGAGTTAATGTCTTTCGGCCCAGGAGACGCTTCCAAATCTTCAAATGCTGGAACAGAATTCAATTCAGTTGCGTTGTGTATCTTATTCAGTTTACCTACCCAAGAATCACACCCAGATAGCATGAACATTAGCAGCAAGTTTGATTTTTTCTGATATTATCTTGCCGTAACAAATTTGAATTGAGAAATTCGCACAAATCTCCCCCGCCAGGTATACCTTCACCACTTGCATGAGTAGTTTCTTGTGAAACTGATGGCAAGACTGTCTTTAATTCACGAAAGTGACGAAAGCAAAAAATCCCTCTGTTCAGAGAATAGACAATTAGCACATACGCAGAAATTGCAGAAATTTTATTCGGTAGGCACCGCTTTTTCTAAACTTTATACTTATCAATTACCAAAAAATGCTCGAGTTGCAAAGTACAAATGTTAGCTTAATTTGTTTATGGTAATGAAAGCGATGCATGCACTAGCACTTTCTGACCAAAGCGATATAAGTAAGCGTCCTATCTTAAATGGGAGAAGTAACCGCAAGAATAAAAACGAGGTCACATCAATCAAGGTCATGCGCCACGTAGCCGATGGAGTGTGAACTACAGGTAGATACCTAATTGTTTTCTTACTGACGCCACTAAAATTGTAAAGTTTTTTCATCTTGATTAATAACTGAAGTGCCGCTGATAAGGCAAAGAAAACTTCGTGGTGTCAAGTGCGTCTGGATGCTCCTCTCGCAACGCCATTATTTTGCAATAAATGTGACAAACAAAATTCATTTTCATGACTGACTGAAGATTTAGAAAATACGCGCCACACTAAAAGCCCGCGTATGTGAATTATCACTCCGTCCACAAGGTGGCGCAACTGTGTTAATTTACGCCTGATTCCAGCATTAAGTTTGTTCGCTTACTTATAACGCTTTGCTTTCTGACGATGCGCTCGCGTCAATAGACCTGATCAGGCCTATGGAGCCCTTTACAACTAAACTAGGGTTAAGCTGATAGTATAACAGTTGTAAACAGATAATGTGACATGGAAAGATTACTACTTTGCGGTAAGTTCGCAGCATTTTTGATTACTTGTTTGCCGTTACTTTACAATAAATCTGATACAGCATGAATTTAACTTGCACGACAAGTTAGCTGCAAGTTCAAAGTGTGGTGACTTCGGCGCTTGCATTATCTTGCTGCAGTCTTGTTATGAACTTTCAGTGTTGTCATGCTGAGCTTGCTCAACTTTGCAGGTTTTCAAAGCAAGACTGTTGCAAATTTTCTGCAAACTAAAAATGCTATGTGGGCACTGCGTGTTAAGAAACGGCATTGTTACATAAAAGTTAACATTTAATTTTACAAAAACCATTTTGCACAAGAACTACGAACATTAAACATGAATGTTCTAAAAAAATACTGCCATTTTCAAATAAACGGATCGAAAAATAAATATGGAACGCTTCACGATTTTATTGTCATCCTTGCGCAGGAACCACGCTGATATTCTCTGTATCGTTCCAATTTTAGTACCGGGTGGCCACAATTAAAACACCCCTACTCTGACCTCCCTGTATATCGAACTACTCAGTGCTTTTAGACCACCACTAAACGCTTCAAACTTTGTGTACGTACTATTCAAGGCATGGGGAAACGAATTATTCAAAAAATTAGTTCCAGGAACACCGATAGATGGCGCTGTACAACAGACAAAAGGAAAAAAGGACAAAAAAAATAATAAAAAAACCAAACACAAAGGAAATGAACTTTTTCCGTTTTAATTTCTATAGCCTTAATGAAAAAAAATGTAAATAAACTTAAACTACCATTCTAACTACAATTTCATTTTGTAAGCACATAACTTTCCATAAACTCATGGTTTGAAGTGATGTTCGGGGTATAAAAGAGAATAACAATTAGGAGGAATTTTATTTCTATTGTAACATTCCAATAATGACAAAGCAACCAGTCATGCATTTCTGATAACCTGGCCGTTTTGTTATCCGGATCTTAATCCATGAGTTTTTTTGCTGTGGGGTCACTTAAAAAATCTTGTTTATTGAGGACTTCTATTAACGTTGGCATACCTGAAAGAAAGTATCACTTTACTTGTAAATAGCATCTCAGTCGACTAGTTAGTCGACTAGATCTGCAGTTGAACAAGCTATCCACAGACTGCAGATTTTGCATCTTCATGAAGGAAACCACATTAATCAGTATTCCGTGCGTAAATAAGGCCCTTGTCACGTGAACACTTGGTGCGTTCAAATAAATAATATATAATACGTGATCGATCACATTGCTAACGAAGCGTAGAACCAACAATATGAAAAATGGCCAAGGCGAGAATCGAACCCGGAACCCTTGGAATAGCACTCCAAGTGTTATACCATTTAAGCTACGAGGACGATGCCCAGCTTAGCATTTCCCACATATGTTGCTAAAGCTGCAACTGCAACACAAGATGGAATAGTCTTCATGAGTACACAATCCTGCGGCGAAATATGAGACACAAACAAACCCAGCCTCGGTGAACACTTTATACATAATTTTAATTAATTTTTCAATTATTTTTCAGCAGTGAAATTACGCTCGAAATTATTGAATAATATATAATACGTGATTTATCACATTGCTAACGATGCTTATAACCAACAATTTGAAAAATGTCCAAGCCGGGAATCGAACCCGGAACCCTTGGCATTCCAATGCGTAATTTCGAGCGTAATTTCACTGCTGAAAATTAATTGGAAAATTAATTAAAATTATATATAAACGTTCAAATAAAGTTTGTCGAGATTGCATCTTTTCAGCGTATGAAAAGTTGTACAGCGCCATCTATCGGTGGTTTCTGAAACTAATTTTTTGTTCGCGTAATTCGTTTTTGCATGTCTTGAATAGCATGTGTACAAAATTTGAAGGTCATGCACTGAGTAGTTAAATATATAGAGAGGTCGGAGTGGGTGTGGGTTAATTATGGCCATCTTGTATATATACTGCTGAAGCTAGTGCATTTTTATTTACACTGTACAGCTACATATGCCAGAGCAAAGTAGGTTTTTGTAAATGTGAAATAGTTTTTGCAGACATTTTCGCGTGATTTTTGTAGGATGTATTCTTCCATGCAAACTGTTGTAAGTAAAGTTTCGTATTTAATTCAACTTTTCAAATTTAAAATTATTCAATACACTAACACTGATTTATTTATCAGTCACAAGATGATCAACTGTTTGCAGGATTAAACCAGTTTTATTTTCGAAAATCAACAAAATAAAATTTTATCATATAATATCTTTAAAATCATCGTACTACTTTATCAAATTATCGTACAAGCTTGTAATAGTGTT
>CAWVRF010001349.1:0-60000 GCA_963932465.1 Maratus speciosus
AATAACAATTGGCATTTCTTATTCCACAGATCTTAGTAATTGAATAAATATTTTCTTCAATAATAAATATAAATATTTTTATAAATTACTTTTAAATAATAATAATGATTGGCAATTCTTATTATAAATAATTTCATCAATAATAAATATTCAAAATATTCTAACATTTCTTATTCCAAAGATGGTAAAGAATGGAATAAATAATTTCTCCCATAATAAATATTTAAAATAATCTCATAAATCCAGTTTAATAATAATGATTGTCATTTCTTATACCAAATATCTTAGTTATTGAATAAATAATTTCCCATATAATAAATATTCAAATAAATCAAGTTTAAATAATAATAATGATTGACATTTCTTATACCAAAGATCTTAGTTATGGAATAAATAATTTCTCCCATAATAAATATTCAAAATATTCAAATAAATCAAGTTTAAATAATAATAATGATTGACATTTCTTATTCCAAACATCTTAGTTATGGAATAAATCATATCTTCTATAGTAAATATTTAAAATATTCTTATAAATCCAGTTTAAATAATAATAATGATTGACATTTCTTATTCCAAAGATCTTAGTTATGGAATAAATAATTTTTCCTATAATAAATATTCAAAATATTCTCATAAATCCATTTTAAATAATAATAATGATTGACATTTCTTATTCCAAAGATCTTAGTAATGAACTAGATAATTTCTCCAATATTAAATATTATAAATATTCTCATAAATCCAGTTTAAATAATAATAATGATTTACATTTCTTAATCCAAATATCTTATTTATAGAATAAATAATTTCCCCCATAATAAATATTTAAAATATGCAAATAAATCAAGTTTAAATAATAATAATGATTGACATTTCTTATTCCAAAGATCTTAGTTATGGAACAAATAATTTTTCCTATAATAAATATTCAAAATATTCTCAAAAATCCACTTTTAATAATAATAATGATTGACATTTCTTATTCACAAGATCTTAGTAATGGACTAGATAATTTCTCCAATAACAAATATTGTAAATATTCTCATAAATCCAGTTTAAATAATAATAATGATTGGCAATTCTTATTATAAATAATTTCAGCAATAATAAATATTCAAAATATTCTGACATTTCTTATTCCAAAGATCTTAATAATTGAATAAATAATTTCTCCCATAATAAGTATTCAAAGTATTCAAATAAATCAAGTTTAAATAATATTAATGATTGAAATTTCTTATTCCAAAGATCTTAGTTATGGAATAAATAATTTCTCCCATAATAAATATTAAAAATATTCGAATAAATCAAGTTTAAATAATAATAATGATTGACATTTCTTATTCCAAAGATCTTAGTTATGGAATAAATAATTTCCCCTATAATAAATATTCAAAATATTCAAATAAATCAAGTTTAAATAATAATAATGATTGACATTTCTTATTCCACAGATTTTAGTAATTGAATAAATAATTTGTCGAATAATAAATATTCAAAATATTCTCATAAATCCAGTTTAAATAATAATAATGATGGACATTTCTTATTCCAAAGATCTCAGTAATAGAATAAATAATTTCTGTAATAATAGATATTCAAAATATTCTCATAAATCCAGTTTAAATAATAATAATGATGGACATTTCTTATTCCAAAGATCTTAGTAATAGAATAAATAATTTCTGTAATAATAGATATTCAAAATATTCTCATAAATCCTGTTCAAAAAAATAATAATAATGTTTGACATTTCTAATGCCAAAGAATAGATAATTTCTCCCATAATAAATATACAAAATATTCTCATATATCCAGTTTAAATAATAATAATGATTGAAGTCTCTTATTCCAAAGATCTTAGTTATGGAATAAATAATTTTTCCTATAACAAATATTCAAAATATTCTCATAAATCCATTTTAAATAACAATAACAATTGACATTTCTTATTCCACAGATCTTAGTAATTGAATAAATATTTTGTCCAATAATAAATATTATAAATATTTTCATAAATTATGTTTAAATAATAATAATGATTGGCAATTCTTATTATAAATAATTTCAGCAATAATAAATATTCAAAATATTCTGACATTTCTTATTCCAAAGGTCTTAGTAATGGAATAAATATTTTCTCCCATAATAAATATTCAAAATATTCAAATAAATCAAGTTTAAATAATAATAATGGTTGAAATTTCTTATTCCAAAGATCTTAGTTATGGAATAAATAATTTTTCCTATAATAAATATTCAAAATATTCTCATAAATAAATTTTAAGTAATAATAATGATTGAGATTTCTTATTCACAAGATCTTAGTAAAGGACTAGATAATTTCTCCAATAATAAATATTATAAATATTCTCATAAATCCAGTTTAAATAATAATAATGATTGGCAATTCTTATTATAAATAATTTCAGCAATAATTAATATTCAAAATATTCTGACATTTCTTATTCCAAAGATCTTAGTACTGGAAAAAATAATTTCTCCCATAATAAATATTCAAGATATTCAAATAAATCAAGTATAAATAATATTAATGATTGAAATTTCTTATTCCAAACATCTTAGTTATGGAATAAATAAATTCTCCCATGATAAATATTCAAAATATTCACATAAATCCAGTTTAAATAACATATAAAGATTGGCATTTCTTATTCCACAAATTTTAGTAATTTAATAAATAATTTCTCGAATAATAAATATTCAAAATATTCTCATAAATCCATTTTAAATAATAATAATGATTGACATTTCTTATTCCACAGATCTTAGTAATTGAATAAATATTTTCTCCAATAATAAATATTATAAATATTTTCATAAATTACGTTTAAATAATAATAATGATTGGCAATTCTTATTATAAATAATTTCACCAATAATAAATATTCAAAATATTCTGACATTTCTTATTCCAAAGATGGTAAAGAAGTAATGGAATAAATAATTTCTCCCATAATAAATATTTAAAATATTCTCATAAATCCAGTTTAATAATACTGATTGACATTTCTTACTCCAAATATCTTAGTTATTGAATAAATAATTTCCCCTATAATAAATATTCAAATATATCAAGTTTAAATAATGATAATGATTGACATTTCTTATTCCAAAGATCTTAGTTATGGAATAAATAATTTCTCCCATAATAAATATTAAAAATATTCAAATAAATCAAGTTTAAATAATAATAATGATTGACATTTCTTATTCCAAAGATCTTAGTTATGGAATAAATAATTTTTCCTATAATATATATTCAAAATATTCTCACAAATCCATTTTAAATAATAATAATGATTGACATTTCTTATTCACAAGATCTTAGTAATGGACTAGATAATTTCTCCAATAACAAATATTGTAAATATTCTCATAAATCCAGTTTAAATAATAATAATGATTGGCAATTCTTATTATAAATAATTTCAGCAATAATAAATATTCAAAATATTCTGACATTTCTTATTCCAAAGATCTTAATAATTGAATAAATAATTTCTCCCATAATAAGTATTCAAAGTATTCAAATAAATCAAGTTTAAATAATATTAATGATTGAAATTTCTTATTCCAAAGATCTTAGTTATGGAATAAATAATTTCTCCCATAATAAATATTAAAAATATTCGAATAAATCAAGTTTAAATAATAATAATGATTGACATTTCTTATTCCAAAGATCTTAGTTATGGAATAAATAATTTCCCCTATAATAAATATTCAAAATATTCAAATAAATCAAGTTTAAATAATAATAATGATTGACATTTCTTATTCCACAGATTTTAGTAATTGAATAAATAATTTGTCGAATAATAAATATTCAAAATATTCTCATAAATCCAGTTTAAATAATAATAATGATGGACATTTCTTATTCCAAAGATCTCAGTAATAGAATAAATAATTTCTGTAATAATAGATATTCAAAATATTCTCATAAATCCAGTTTAAATAATAATAATGATGGACATTTCTTATTCCAAAGATCTTAGTAATAGAATAAATAATTTCTGTAATAATAGATATTCAAAATATTCTCATAAATCCTGTTCAAAAAAATAATAATAATGTTTGACATTTCTAATGCCAAAGAATAGATAATTTCTCCCATAATAAATATACAAAATATTCTCATATATCCAGTTTAAATAATAATAATGATTGAAGTCTCTTATTCCAAAGATCTTAGTTATGGAATAAATAATTTTTCCTATAACAAATATTCAAAATATTCTCATAAATCCATTTTAAATAACAATAACAATTGACATTTCTTATTCCACAGATCTTAGTAATTGAATAAATATTTTGTCCAATAATAAATATTATAAATATTTTCATAAATTATGTTTAAATAATAATAATGATTGGCAATTCTTATTATAAATAATTTCAGCAATAATAAATATTCAAAATATTCTGACATTTCTTATTCCAAAGGTCTTAGTAATGGAATAAATATTTTCTCCCATAATAAATATTCAAAATATTCAAATAAATCAAGTTTAAATAATAATAATGGTTGAAATTTCTTATTCCAAAGATCTTAGTTATGGAATAAATAATTTTTCCTATAATAAATATTCAAAATATTCTCATAAATAAATTTTAAGTAATAATAATGATTGAGATTTCTTATTCACAAGATCTTAGTAAAGGACTAGATAATTTCTCCAATAATAAATATTATAAATATTCTCATAAATCCAGTTTAAATAATAATAATGATTGGCAATTCTTATTATAAATAATTTCAGCAATAATTAATATTCAAAATATTCTGACATTTCTTATTCCAAAGATCTTAGTACTGGAAAAAATAATTTCTCCCATAATAAATATTCAAGATATTCAAATAAATCAAGTATAAATAATATTAATGATTGAAATTTCTTATTCCAAACATCTTAGTTATGGAATAAATAAATTCTCCCATGATAAATATTCAAAATATTCACATAAATCCAGTTTAAATAACATATAAAGATTGGCATTTCTTATTCCACAAATTTTAGTAATTTAATAAATAATTTCTCGAATAATAAATATTCAAAATATTCTCATAAATCCATTTTAAATAATAATAATGATTGACATTTCTTATTCCACAGATCTTAGTAATTGAATAAATATTTTCTCCAATAATAAATATTATAAATATTTTCATAAATTACGTTTAAATAATAATAATGATTGGCAATTCTTATTATAAATAATTTCACCAATAATAAATATTCAAAATATTCTGACATTTCTTATTCCAAAGATGGTAAAGAAGTAATGGAATAAATAATTTCTCCCATAATAAATATTTAAAATATTCTCATAAATCCAGTTTAATAATACTGATTGACATTTCTTACTCCAAATATCTTAGTTATTGAATAAATAATTTCCCCTATAATAAATATTCAAATATATCAAGTTTAAATAATGATAATGATTGACATTTCTTATTCCAAAGATCTTAGTTATGGAATAAATAATTTCTCCCATAATAAATATTAAAAATATTCAAATAAATCAAGTTTAAATAATAATAATGATTGACATTTCTTATTCCAAAGATCTTAGTTATGGAATAAATAATTTTTCCTATAATATATATTCAAAATATTCTCACAAATCCATTTTAAATAATAATAATTATTGACATTTCTTATTCACAAAATCTTAGAAAAGGACTAGAGAAGTTCTCCAATAATAAATATTATAAATATTCTCATAAATCCAGTTTAAATAATAATAATGATTGGCAATTCTTATTATAAATAATTTCAGGAATAATTAATATTTAAAATATTCTGACATTTCTTATTCCAAAGATCTTAGTTATGGAATAAATAATTTTTCTTATAATAAATATTCAAAATATTCTCATAAATCCATTTTAAATAATAATAATGATTGACATTTCTTATTCCAAAGATCTTAGTAATGAAATAGATAATTTCTCCAATATTAAATATTATAAATATTCTCATAAATCCAGTTTAAATAATAATAAAGAGTGGCAATTCTTATTATAAATAATTTCAGCAATAATAAATATTCAAAATATTCTGCCATTTCTTATTCCAAACATCTTAGTAATGAACTAGATAATTTCTCCAATATTAAATATTACAAATATTCTCATAAATCCAGTTTAAATAATAATAAAGAGTGGCAATTCTTATTATAAATAATTTCAGCAATAACAAATATTCAAAATATTCTGCCATTTCTTATTCCAAAGATCTTAGTAATGGAATAAATAATTTCTCCCATAATAAATATTCAAAATATTCAAATAAATACAGTTTAAATAATATTAATGATTGAAATTTCTTATTCCAAACATCTTAGTTATGGAATAAAAAATTTCTCCCATTATAAATATTCAAAATATTCTCATAAATACAGTTTAATAATAATAATGATCGACATTTCTTATTCCAAATATCTTAGTTATGGAATAAATAATTTCTCCCATAATAAATTTGCAAAATATTCTCATAAATACAGTTTAAATAATAATTATAATAACTTACGCTTCTTATTCCAAAGATTTTAGTAATGGAATAAATAATTTCCGACTAATAAATATTCAAAATATTCTCATTATGCTGTTTAAATAACAATAACAATTGACATTTCTTATTCCACAGATCTTAGTAATTGAATAAATATTTTCTCGAATAATAAATATTATAAATATTTTCATAAATTACGTTTAAATAATAATAATGATTGGCAATTCTTATTATAAGTAATTTCACCAGTAATAAATATTCAAAATATTCTGACATTTCTTATTCCAAAGATGGTAAAGAAGTAATGGAATAAATAATTTCTCCCATAATAAATATTTAAAATATTCTCATAAATCCAGTTTAATAATAATGATTGACATTTCTTATTACAAATATCTTAGTTATTGAATAAATAATTTCCCCTATAATAAATATTCAAATATATCAAGTTTAAATAATGATAATGATTGACATTTCTTATTCCAAAGATCTTAGTTATGGAATAAATAATTTCTCCCATAATAAATATTAAAAATATTCAAATAAATCAAGTTTAAATAATAATAATGATTGACATTTCTTATTCCAAACATCTTAGTTATGGAATAAATAATTTTTCTTATAATAAATATTCAAAATATTCTCATAAATCCATTTTAAATAATAATAATGATTGACATTTCTTATTCCAAAGATCTTAGTAAGGAAATAGATAATTTCTCCAATATTAAATATTATAAATATTCTCATAAATCCAGTTTAAATAATAATAAAGAGTGGCAATTCTTATTATAAATAATTTCAGCAATAATAAATATTCAAAATATTCTGCCATTTCTTATTCCAAAGATCTTAGTAATGGAATAAATAATTTCTCCCATAATAAATATTCAAAATATTCAAATAAATACAGTTTAAATAATATTAATGATTGAAATTTCTTATTCCAAACATCTTAGTTATGGAATAAAAAATTTCTCCCATTATAAATATTCAAAATATTCTCATAAATACAGTTTAATAATAATAATGATCGACATTTCTTATTCCAAATATCTTAGTTATGGAATAAATAATTTCTCCCATAATAAATTTGCAAAATATTCTCATAAATACAGTTTAAATAATAATTATAATAACTTACGCTTCTTATTCCAAAGATTTTAGTAATGGAATAAATAATTTCCGACTAATAAATATTCAAAATATTCTCATTATGCTGTTTAAATAACAATAACAATTGACATTTCTTATTCCACAGATCTTAGTAATTGAATAAATATTTTCTCGAATAATAAATATTATAAATATTTTCATAAATTACGTTTAAATAATAATAATGATTGGCAATTCTTATTATAAGTAATTTCACCAGTAATAAATATTCAAAATATTCTGACATTTCTTATTCCAAAGATGGTAAAGAAGTAATGGAATAAATAATTTCTCCCATAATAAATATTTAAAATATTCTCATAAATCCAGTTTAATAATAATGATTGACATTTCTTATTACAAATATCTTAGTTATTGAATAAATAATTTCCCCTATAATAAATATTCAAATATATCAAGTTTAAATAATGATAATGATTGACATTTCTTATTCCAAAGATCTTAGTTATGGAATAAATAATTTCTCCCATAATAAATATTCAAAATATTCAAATAAATCAAGTTTAAATAATATTAATGATTGAAATTTCTTATTCCAATCATCTTAGTTATGGAATAAATAATTTCTCCCATAATAAATATTCACAATATTCTCATAAATACAGTTTAATAATAATAATGATCGACATTTCGTAATCCAAATATCTTAGTTATGGAATAAATAATTTCTCCCATAATAAATTTTCAAAATATTCTCATAAATACAGTTTAAATAATAATTATAATGACTGACGTTTCTTATTCCAAAGATATTAGTAATGGAATAAATAATTTCCGACTAATAAATATTCAAAATATTCTCATTATGCTGTTTAAATAACAATAACAATTGGCATTTCTTATTCCACAGATCTTAGTAATTGAATAAATATTTTCTTCAATAATAAATATAAATATTTTTATAAATTACTTTTAAATAATAATAATGATTGGCAATTCTTATTATAAATAATTTCATCAATAATAAATATTCAAAATATTCTAACATTTCTTATTCCAAAGATGGTAAAGAATGGAATAAATAATTTCTCCCATAATAAATATTTAAAATAATCTCATAAATCCAGTTTAATAATAATGATTGTCATTTCTTATACCAAATATCTTAGTTATTGAATAAATAATTTCCCATATAATAAATATTCAAATAAATCAAGTTTAAATAATAATAATGATTGACATTTCTTATACCAAAGATCTTAGTTATGGAATAAATAATTTCTCCCATAATAAATATTCAAAATATTCAAATAAATCAAGTTTAAATAATAATAATGATTGACATTTCTTATTCCAAACATCTTAGTTATGGAATAAATCATATCTTCTATAGTAAATATTTAAAATATTCTTATAAATCCAGTTTAAATAATAATAATGATTGACATTTCTTATTCCAAAGATCTTAGTTATGGAATAAATAATTTTTCCTATAATAAATATTCAAAATATTCTCATAAATCCATTTTAAATAATAATAATGATTGACATTTCTTATTCCAAAGATCTTAGTAATGAACTAGATAATTTCTCCAATATTAAATATTATAAATATTCTCATAAATCCAGTTTAAATAATAATAATGATTTACATTTCTTATTCCAAATATCTTATTTATAGAATAAATAATTTCCCCCATAATAAATATTTAAAATATGCAAATAAATCAAGTTTAAATAATAATAATGATTGACATTTCTTATTCCAAAGATCTTAGTTATGGAACAAATAATTTTTCCTATAATAAATATTCAAAATATTCTCAAAAATCCACTTTTAATAATAATAATGATTGACATTTCTTATTCACAAGATCTTAGTAATGGACTAGATAATTTCTCCAATAACAAATATTGTAAATATTCTCATAAATCCAGTTTAAATAATAATAATGATTGGCAATTCTTATTATAAATAATTTCAGCAATAATAAATATTCAAAATATTCTGACATTTCTTATTCCAAAGATCTTAATAATTGAATAAATAATTTCTCCCATAATAAGTATTCAAAGTATTCAAATAAATCAAGTTTAAATAATATTAATGATTGAAATTTCTTATTCCAAAGATCTTAGTTATGGAATAAATAATTTCTCCCATAATAAATATTAAAAATATTCGAATAAATCAAGTTTAAATAATAATAATGATTGACATTTCTTATTCCAAAGATCTTAGTTATGGAATAAATAATTTCCCCTATAATAAATATTCAAAATATTCAAATAAATCAAGTTTAAATAATAATAATGATTGACATTTCTTATTCCACAGATTTTAGTAATTGAATAAATAATTTGTCGAATAATAAATATTCAAAATATTCTCATAAATCCAGTTTAAATAATAATAATGATGGACATTTCTTATTCCAAAGATCTCAGTAATAGAATAAATAATTTCTGTAATAATAGATATTCAAAATATTCTCATAAATCCAGTTTAAATAATAATAATGATGGACATTTCTTATTCCAAAGATCTTAGTAATAGAATAAATAATTTCTGTAATAATAGATATTCAAAATATTCTCATAAATCCTGTTCAAAATAATAATAATAATGTTTGACATTTCTAATGCCAAAGAATAGATAATTTCTCCCATAATAAATATACAAAATATTCTCATATATCCAGTTTAAATAATAATAATGATTGAAGTCTCTTATTCCAAAGATCTTAGTTATGGAATAAATAATTTTTCCTATAACAAATATTCAAAATATTCTCATAAATCCATTTTAAATAACAATAACAATTGACATTTCTTATTCCACAGATCTTAGTAATTGAATAAATATTTTGTCCAATAATAAATATTATAAATATTTTCATAAATTATGTTTAAATAATAATAATGATTGGCAATTCTTATTATAAATAAATTCAGCAATAATAAATATTCAAAATATTCTGACATTTCTTATTCCAAAGGTCTTAGTAATGGAATAAATATTTTCTCCCATAATAAATATTCAAAATATTCAAATAAATCAAGTTTAAATAATAATAATGGTTGAAATTTCTTATTCCAAAGATCTTAGTTATGGAATAAATAATTTTTCCTATAATAAATATTCAAAATATTCTCATAAATAAATTTTAAGTAATAATAATGATTGAGATTTCTTATTCACAAGATCTTAGTAAAGGACTAGATAATTTCTCCAATAATAAATATTATAAATATTCTCATAAATCCAGTTTAAATAATAATAATGATTGGCAATTCTTATTATAAATAATTTCAGCAATAATTAATATTCAAAATATTCTGACATTTCTTATTCCAAAGATCTTAGTACTGGAAAAAATAATTTCTCCCATAATAAATATTCAAGATATTCAAATAAATCAAGTATAAATAATATTAATGATTGAAATTTCTTATTCCAAACATCTTAGTTATGGAATAAATAAATTCTCCCATGATAAATATTCAAAATATTCACATAAATCCAGTTTAAATAACATATAAAGATTGGCATTTCTTATTCCACAAATTTTAGTAATTTATTAAATAATTTCTCGAATAATAAATATTCAAAATATTCTCATAAATCCATTTTAAATAATAATAATGATTGACATTTCTTATTCCACAGATCTTAGTAATTGAATAAATATTTTCTCCAATAATAAATATTATAAATATTTTCATAAATTACGTTTAAATAATAATAATGATTGGCAATTCTTATTATAAATAATTTCACCAATAATAAATATTCAAAATATTCTGACATTTCTTATTCCAAAGATCTTAGTTATGGAATAAATAATTTTTCTTATAATAAATATTCAAAATATTCTCATAAATCCATTTTAAATAATAATAATGATTGACATTTCTTATTCCAAATATCTTAGTTATTGAATAAATAATTTCCCCTATAATAAATATTCAAATATATCAAGTTTAAATAATGATAATGATTGACATTTCTTATTCCAAAGATCTTAGTTATGGAATAAATAATTTCTCCCATAATAAATATTAAAAATATTCAAATAAATCAAGTTTAAATAATAATAATGATTGACATTTCTTATTCCAAAGATCTTAGTTATGGAATAAATAATTTTTCCTATAATATATATTCAAAATATTCTCACAAATCCATTTTAAATAATAATAATTATTGACATTTCTTATTCACAAAATCTTAGAAAAGGACTAGAGAAGTTCTCCAATAATAAATATTATAAATATTCTCATAAATCCAGTTTAAATAATAATAATGATTGGCAATTCTTATTATAAATAATTTCAGGAATAATTAATATTTAAAATATTCTGACATTTCTTATTCCAAAGATCTTAGTTATGGAATAAATAATTTTTCTTATAATAAATATTCAAAATATTCTCATAAATCCATTTTAAATAATAATAATGATTGACATTTCTTATTCCAAAGATCTTAGTAATGAAATAGATAATTTCTCCAATATTAAATATTATAAATATTCTCATAAATCCAGTTTAAATAATAATAAAGAGTGGCAATTCTTATTATAAATAATTTCAGCAATAATAAATATTCAAAATATTCTAACATTTCTTATTCCAAAGATCTTAATAATTGAATAAATAATTTCTCCCATAATAAGTATTCAAAGTATTCAAATAAATCAAGTTTAAATAATATTAATGATTGAAATTTCTTATTCCAAAGATCTTAGTTATGGAATAAATAATTTCTCCCATAATAAATATTAAAAATATTCGAATAAATCAAGTTTAAATAATAATAATGATTGACATTTCTTATTCCAAAGATCTTAGTTATGGAATAAATAATTTCCCCTATAATAAATATTCAAAATATTCAAATAAATCAAGTTTAAATAATAATAATGATTGACATTTCTTATTCCACAGATTTTAGTAATTGAATAAATAATTTGTCGAATAATAAATATTCAAAATATTCTCATAAATCCAGTTTAAATAATAATAATGATGGACATTTCTTATTCCAAAGATCTCAGTAATAGAATAAATAATTTCTGTAATAATAGATATTCAAAATATTCTCATAAATCCAGTTTAAATAATAATAATGATGGACATTTCTTATTCCAAAGATCTTAGTAATAGAATAAATAATTTCTGTAATAATAGATATTCAAAATATTCTCATAAATCCTGTTCAAAAAAATAATAATAATGTTTGACATTTCTAATGCTAAAGAATAGATAATTTCTCCCATAATAAATATACAAAATATTCTCATATATCCAGTTTAAATAATAATAATGATTGAAGTCTCTTATTCCAAAGATCTTAGTTATGGAATAAATAATTTTTCCTATAACAAATATTCAAAATATTCTCATAAATCCATTTTAAATAACAATAACAATTGACATTTCTTATTCCACAGATCTTAGTAATTGAATAAATATTTTGTCCAATAATAAATATTATAAATATTTTCATAAATTATGTTTAAATAATAATAATGATTGGCAATTCTTATTATAAATAATTTCAGCAATAATAAATATTCAAAATATTCTGACATTTCTTATTCCAAAGGTCTTAGTAATGGAATAAATATTTTCTCCCATAATAAATATTCAAAATATTCAAATAAATCAAGTTTAAATAATAATAATGGTTGAAATTTCTTATTCCAAAGATCTTAGTTATGGAATAAATAATTTTTCCTATAATAAATATTCAAAATATTCTCATAAATAAATTTTAAGTAATAATAATGATTGAGATTTCTTATTCACAAGATCTTAGTAAAGGACTAGATAATTTCTCCAATAATAAATATTATAAATATTCTCATAAATCCAGTTTAAATAATAATAATGATTGGCAATTCTTATTATAAATAATTTCAGCAATAATTAATATTCAAAATATTCTGACATTTCTTATTCCAAAGATCTTAGTACTGGAAAAAATAATTTCTCCCATAATAAATATTCAAGATATTCAAATAAATCAAGTATAAATAATATTAATGATTGAAATTTCTTATTCCAAACATCTTAGTTATGGAATAAATAAATTCTCCCATGATAAATATTCAAAATATTCACATAAATCCAGTTTAAATAACATATAAAGATTGGCATTTCTTATTCCACAAATTTTAGTAATTTAATAAATAATTTCTCGAATAATAAATATTCAAAATATTCTCATAAATCCATTTTAAATAATAATAATGATTGACATTTCTTATTCCACAGATCTTAGTAATTGAATAAATATTTTCTCGAATAATAAATATTATAAATATTTTCATAAATTACGTTTAAATAATAATAATGATTGGCAATTCTTATTATAAGTAATTTCACCAGTAATAAATATTCAAAATATTCTGACATTTCTTATTCCAAAGATGGTAAAGAAGTAATGGAATAAATAATTTCTCCCATAATAAATATTTAAAATATTCTCATAAATCCAGTTTAATAATAATGATTGACATTTCTTATTACAAATATCTTAGTTATTGAATAAATAATTTCCCCTATAATAAATATTCAAATATATCAAGTTTAAATAATGATAATGATTGACATTTCTTATTCCAAAGATCTTAGTTATGGAATAAATAATTTCTCCCATAATAAATATTAAAAATATTCAAATAAATCAAGTTTAAATAATAATAATGATTGACATTTCTTATTCCAAACATCTTAGTTATGGAATAAATAATTTTTCTTATAATAAATATTCAAAATATTCTCATAAATCCATTTTAAATAATAATAATGATTGACATTTCTTATTCCAAAGATCTTAGTAAGGAAATAGATAATTTCTCCAATATTAAATATTATAAATATTCTCATAAATCCAGTTTAAATAATAATAAAGAGTGGCAATTCTTATTATAAATAATTTCAGCAATAATAAATATTCAAATTATTCTGACATTTCTTATTCCAAAGATCTCAGTAATGAACTAGATAATTTCTCCAATATAAAATATTATAAATATTCTCATAAATCCAGTTTAAATAATAATAAAGAGTGGCAATTCTTATTATAAAAAATTTCAGCAATAATATATATTCAAAATATTCTGCCATTTCTTATTCCAAAGATCTTAGTAATGGAATAAATAATTTCCCCATAATAAATATTAAAATATTCAAATAAATCAAGTTTAAATAATATTAATGATTGAAATTTCTTATTCCAAACATCTTAGTTATGGAATAAAAAATTTCTCCCATTATAAATATTCAAAATATTCTCATAAATACAGTTTAATAATAATAATGATCGACATTTCTTATTCCAAATATCTTAGTTATGGAATAAATAATTTCTCCCATAATAAATTTGCAAAATATTCTCATAAATACAGTTTAAATAATAATTATAATAACTGACGCTTCTTATACCAAAGATTTTAGTAATGGAATAAATAATTTCCGACTAATAAATATTCAAAATATTCTCATTATGCTGTTTAAATAACAATAACAATTGACATTTCTTATTCCACAGATCATAGTAATTGAATAAATATTTTCTCCAATAATAAATATTATAAATATTTTCATAAATTACGTTTAAATAATAATAATGATTGGCAATTCTTATTATAAATAATTTCACCAGTAATAAATATTCAAAATATTCTGACATTTCTTATTCCAAAGATGGTAAAGAAGTAATGGAATAAATAATTTCTCCCATAATAAATATTTAAAATATTCTCATAAATCCAGCTTAATAATAATGATTGACATTTCTTATTCCAAATATCTTAGTTATTGAATAAATAATTTCCCCTATAATAAATATTCAAATATATCAAGTTTAAATAATGATAATGATTGACATTTCTTATTCCAAAGATCTTAGTTATGGAATAAATAATTTCTCCCATAATAAATATTAAAAATATTCAAATAAATAAAGTTTAAATAATAATAATGATTGACATTTCTTATTCCAAACATCTTAGTTATGGAATAAATCATTTCTTCTATAATAAATATTTAAAATATTCAAATAAATCAAGTTTAAATAATAATAATGATTGACATTTCTTATTCCAAAGATCTTAGTTATGGAATAAATAATTTTTCCTATAATAAATATTCAAAATATTCTCATAAATCCATTTTAAGTAATAATAATGATTGACATTTCTTATTCACAAGATCTTAGTAAAGGACTAGATAATTTCTCCAATAATAAATATTATAAATATTCTCATAAATCCAGTTTAAATAATAATAATGATTGGCAATTCTTATTATAAATAATTTCAGGAATAATTAATATTTAAAATATTCTGACATTTCTTATTCCAAAGATCTTAATAATTGAATAAATAATTTCTCCCATAATAAGTATTCAAAGTATTCAAATAAATCAAGTTTAAATAATATTAATGATTGAAATTTCTTATTCCAAAGATCTTAGTTATGGAATAAATAATTTCTCCCATATTAAATATTAAAAATATTCAAATAAATCAAGTTTAAATAATAATAATGATTGACATTTCTTATTCCAAAGATCTTAGTTATGGAATAAATAATTTTTCCTATAATATATATTCAAAATATTCTCATAAATCCAGTTTAAATAATAATAATGATGGACATTTCTTATTCCAAAGATCTCAGTAATAGAATAAATAATTTCTGTAATAATAGATATTCAAAATATTCTCATAAATCCAGTTTAAATAATAATAATGATGGACATTTCTTATTCCAAAGATCTTAGTAATAGAATAAATAATTTCTGTAATAATAGATATTCAAAATATTCTCATAAATCCTGTTCAAAAAAATAATAATAATGTTTGACATTTCTAATGCCAAAGAATAGATAATTTCTCCCATAATAAATATACAAAATATTCTCATATATCCAGTTTAAATAATAATAATGATTGAAGTCTCTTATTCCAAAGATCTTAGTTATGGAATAAATAATTTTTCCTATAACAAATATTCAAAATATTCTCATAAATCCATTTTAAATAACAATAACAATTGACATTTCTTATTCCACAGATCTTAGTAATTGAATAAATATTTTGTCCAATAATAAATATTATAAATATTTTCATAAATTATGTTTAAATAATAATAATGATTGGCAATTCTTATTATAAATAATTTCAGCAATAATAAATATTCAAAATATTCTGACATTTCTTATTCCAAAGGTCTTAGTAATGGAATAAATATTTTCTCCCATAATAAATATTCAAAATATTCAAATAAATCAAGTTTAAATAATAATAATGGTTGAAATTTCTTATTCCAAAGATCTTAGTTATGGAATAAATAATTTTTCCTATAATAAATATTCAAAATATTCTCATAAATAAATTTTAAGTAATAATAATGATTGAGATTTCTTATTCACAAGATCTTAGTAAAGGACTAGATAATTTCTCCAATAATAAATATTATAAATATTCTCATAAATCCAGTTTAAATAATAATAATGATTGGCAATTCTTATTATAAATAATTTCAGCAATAATTAATATTCAATATATTCTGACATTTCTTATTCCAAAGATCTTAGTACTGGAAAAAATAATTTCTCCCATAATAAATATTCAAGATATTCAAATAAATCAAGTATAAATAATATTAATGATTGAAATTTCTTATTCCAAACATCTTAGTTATGGAATAAATAAATTCTCCCATGATAAATATTCAAAATATTCACATAAATCCAGTTTAAATAACATATAAAGATTGGCATTTCTTATTCCACAAATTTTAGTAATTTAATAAATAATTTCTCGAATAATAAATATTCAAAATATTCTCATAAATCCATTTTAAATAATAATAATGATTGACATTTCTTATTCCACAGATCTTAGTAATTGAATAAATATTTTCTCCAATAATAAATATTATAAATATTTTCATAAATTACGTTTAAATAATAATAATGATTGGCAATTCTTATTATAAATAATTTCACCAATAATAAATATTCAAAATATTCTGACATTTCTTATTCCAAAGATCTTAGTTATGGAATAAATAATTTCTCCCATAATAAATATTAAAAATATTCAAATAAATCAAGTTTAAATAATAATAATGATTGACATTTCTTATTCCAAAGATCTTAGTTATGGAATAAATAATTTTTCCTATAATATATATTCAAAATATTCTCACAAATCCATTTTAAATAATAATAATTATTGACATTTCTTATTCACAAAATCTTAGAAAAGGACTAGAGAAGTTCTCCAATAATAAATATTATAAATATTCTCATAAATCCAGTTTAAATAATAATAATGATTGGCAATTCTTATTATAAATAATTTCAGGAATAATTAATATTTAAAATATTCTGACATTTCTTATTCCAAAGATCTTAGTTATGGAATAAATAATTTTTCTTATAATAAATATTCAAAATATTCTCATAAATCCATTTTAAATAATAATAATGATTGACATTTCTTATTCCAAAGATCTTAGTAATGAAATAGATAATTTCTCCAATATTAAATATTATAAATATTCTCATAAATCCAGTTTAAATAATAATAAAGAGTGGCAATTCTTATTATAAATAATTTCAGCAATAATAAATATTCAAAATATTCTGCCATTTCTTATTCCAAAGATCTTAGTAATGAACTAGATAATTTCTCCAATATTAAATATTATAAATATTCTCATAAATCCAGTTTAAATAATAATAAAGAGTGGCAATTCTTATTATAAATAATTTCAGCAATAATAAATATTCAAAATATTCTGCCATTTCTTATTCCAAAGATCTTAGTAATGGAATAAATAATTTCTCCCATAATAAATATTCAAAATATTCAAATAAATACAGTTTAAATAATATTAATGATTGAAATTTCTTATTCCAAACATCTTAGTTATGGAATAAAAAATTTCTCCCATTATAAATATTCAAAATATTCTCATAAATACAGTTTAATAATAATAATGATCGACATTTCTTATTCCAAATATCTTAGTTATGGAATAAATAATTTCTCCCATAATAAATTTGCAAAATATTCTCATAAATACAGTTTAAATAATAATTATAATAACTTACGCTTCTTATTCCAAAGATTTTAGTAATGGAATAAATAATTTCCGACTAATAAATATTCAAAATATTCTCATTATGCTGTTTAAATAACAATAACAATTGACATTTCTTATTCCACAGATCTTAGTAATTGAATAAATATTTTCTCGAATAATAAATATTATAAATATTTTCATAAATTACGTTTAAATAATAATAATGATTGGCAATTCTTATTATAAGTAATTTCACCAGTAATAAATATTCAAAATATTCTGACATTTCTTATTCCAAAGATGGTAAAGAAGTAATGGAATAAATAATTTCTCCCATAATAAATATTTAAAATATTCTCATAAATCCAGTTTAATAATAATGATTGACATTTCTTATTACAAATATCTTAGTTATTGAATAAATAATTTCCCCTATAATAAATATTCAAATATATCAAGTTTAAATAATGATAATGATTGACATTTCTTATTCCAAAGATCTTAGTTATGGAATAAATAATTTCTCCCATAATAAATATTAAAAATATTCAAATAAATCAAGTTTAAATAATAATAATGATTGACATTTCTTATTCCAAACATCTTAGTTATGGAATAAATAATTTTTCTTATAATAAATATTCAAAATATTCTCATAAATCCATTTTAAATAATAATAATGATTGACATTTCTTATTCCAAAGATCTTAGTAAGGAAATAGATAATTTCTCCAATATTAAATATTATAAATATTCTCATAAATCCAGTTTAAATAATAATAAAGAGTGGCAATTCTTATTATAAATAATTTCAGCAATAATAAATATTCAAATTATTCTGACATTTCTTATTCCAAAGATCTTAGTAATGAACTAGATAATTTCTCCAATATAAAATATTATAAATATTCTCATAAATCCAGTTTAAATAATAATAAAGAGTGGCAATTCTTATTATAAAAAATTTCAGCAATAATATATATTCAAAATATTCTGCCATTTCTTATTCCAAAGATCTTAGTAATGGAATAAATAATTTCCCCATAATAAATATTAAAATATTCAAATAAATCAAGTTTAAATAATAATAATGATTGACATTTCTTATTCCAAACATCTTAGTTATGGAATAAATCATTTCTTCTATAATAAATATTTAAAATATTCTTATAAATCCAGTTTAAATAATAATAATGATTGACATTTCTTATTCAAAATATCTTAGTTATGGAATAAATAAATTCTCCCATGATAAATATTCAAAATATTCACATAAATCCAGTTTAAATAACAATAACGATTGGCATTTCTTATTCCACAGATTTTAGTAATTGAATAAATAATTTCTCGAATAATAAATATTCAAAATATTCTCATAAATCCAGTTTAAATAATAATAATGATGGACATTTCTTATTCCAAAGATCTTAGTTATGGAATAAATAATTTCTCCCATAATAAATATTAAAAATATTCAAATAAATCAAGTTTAAATAATAATAATGATTGACATTTCTTATTCCAAACATCTTAGTTATGGAATAAATCATTTCTTCTATAATAAATATTTAAAATATTCTTATAAATCCAGTTTAAATAATAATAATGATTGACATTTCTTATTCAAAATATCTTAGTTATGGAATAAATAAATTCTCCCATGATAAATATTCAAAATATTCACATAAATCCAGTTTAAATAACAATAACGATTGGCATTTCTTATTCCACAGATTTTAGTAATTGAATAAATAATTTCTCGAATAATAAATATTCAAAATATTCTCATAAATCCAGTTTAAATAATAATAATGATGGACATTTCTTATTCCAAAGATCTTAGTAATGGAATAAATAATTTCTATAATAATAGATATTCAAAATATTCTCATTTATCCAGTTCAAAAAAATAATAATAATGTTTGACATTTCTAATGCCAAAGAATAAATAATTTCTCCCATAACAAATATACAAAATATTCTCATATATCCAGTTTAAATAATAATGATGATTTACATTTCTTATTCCAAATATCTTATTTATAGATAAATAATTTCCCCCATAATAAATATTTAAAATATTCAAATAAATCAAGTTTAAATAATAATAATGATTGACATTTCTTATTCCAAAGATCTTAGTTATGGAATAAATAATTTTTCCTATAATAAATATTCAAAATATTCTCATAAATCCATTTTAAGTAATAATAATGATTGACATTTCTTATTCACAAGATCTTAGTAAAGGACTAGATAATTTCTCCAATAATAAATATTATAAATATTCTCATAAATCCAGTTTAAATAATAATAATGATTGGCAATTCTTATTATAAATAATTTCAGGAATAATTAATATTTAAAATATTCTGACATTTCTTATTCCAAAGATCTTAATAATTGAATAAATAATTTCTCCCATAATAAGTATTCAAAGTATTCAAATAAATCAAGTTTAAATAATATTAATGATTGAAATTTCTTATTCCAAAGATCTTAGTTATGGAATAAATAATTTCTCCCATATTAAATATTAAAAATATTCAAATAAATCAAGTTTAAATAATAATAATGATTGACATTTCTTATTCCAAAGATCTTAGTTATGGAATAAATAATTTTTCCTATAATATATATTCAAAATATTCTCATAAATCCATTTTAAATAATAATAATGATTGACATTTCTTATTCACAAGATCTTAGTAAAGGACTAGATAATTTCTCCAATAATAAATATTATAAATATTCTCATAAATCCAGTTTAAATAATAATAATGATTGGCAATTCTTATTATAAATAATTTCAGCAATAATTAATATTCAAAATATTCTGACATTTCTTATTCCTAAGATCTTAGTAATGGAAAAAATAATTTCTCCCATAATAAATATTCAAGATATTCAAATAAATCAAGTATAAATAATATTAATGATTGAAATTTCTTATTCCAAATCTTTAGTTATGGAATAAATAATTTCTCCCATAATAAATTTTCAAAATATTCTCATAAATACAGTTTAAATAATAATTATAATAACTGACGTTTCTTATTCCAAAGATTTTAGTAATGGAATAAATAATTTCCGAATAATAAATATTCAAAATATTCTCATTATGCTGTTTAAATAACAATAACAATTGACATTTCTTATTCCACACATCTTAGTAATTGAATAAATATTTTCTCCAATAATAAATATTATAAATATTTTCATAAATTACGTTTAAATAATAATAATGATTGGCAATTCTTATTATAAATAATTTCACCAATAATAAATATTCAAAATATTCTGACATTTCTTATTCCAAAGATGGTAAAGAAGTAATGGAATAAATAATTTCTCCCATAATAAATATTTAAAATATTCTCATAATTCCAGTTTAATAATAATGATTGACATTTCTTACTCCAAATATCTTAGTTATTGAATAAATAATTTCCCCTATAATAAATATTCAAATATATCAAGTTTAAATAATGATAATGATTGACATTTCTTATTCCAAAGATCTTAGTTATGGAATAAATAATTTCTCCCATAATAAATATTAAAAATATTCAAATAAATCAACTTTAAATAATAATAATGATTGACATTTCTTATTCCAAAGATCTTAGTTATGGAATAAATAATTTTTCCTATAATATATATTCAAAATATCCTCATAAATCTATTTTAAATAATAATAATGATTGACATTTCTTATTCACAAGATCTTAGTAATGGACTAGATAATTTCTCCAATAATAAATATTGTAAATATTCTCATAAATCCAGTTTAAATAATAATAATGATTGGCAATTCTTATTATAAATAATTTCAGCAATTATAAATATTCAAAATATTCTGACATTTCTTATTGCAAAGATCTTAGTAATTGAATTAATAATTTCTCCCATAATAAATATTCAAAATAGTCAAATAAATCAAGTTTCAACAATATTAATGATTGAAATTTCTTATTCCAAAATATCTTAGTTATGGAATAAATAATTGCACCCGTAATAGACATTGAAAATATTCAAATAAATCAAGTTTAAATAATAATAATGATTGACATTTCTTATTCCAAAGATCTTAGTTATGGAATAAATAATTTTTCCTATAATAAATATTCAAAATATTCTCATAAATCCATTTTAAATAATAATAATGATTGACATTTCTTATTCCAAAGACCTTAGTAATGAACTAGATAATTTCTCCAATATTAAATATTATAAATATTCACATAAATCCAGTTTAAATAATAATAATGATTGGCAATTCTTATAAATAATTTGAGTAATAATAAATATTCAAAATATTCTGGAATTTCTTATTCCAAAGATCTTAGTAATGGAATAAATAATTTCTATAATAATAGATATTCAAAATATTCTCATAAATCCAGTTAAAAACATAATAATGTTTGACATTTCTAATGCAAAAGAATAAATAATTTCTCCCATAATAAATATACAAAATATTCTCATATATCCAGTTTAAATAATAATAATGATTTACATATCTTATTCCAAATATCTTATTTATGGAATAAATAATTTCCCCCATAATATATATTCAAAATATTCAAATAAATCAAGTTTAAATATTAATAATGATTGACATTTCTTATTCCAAAGATCTTAGTTACGGAATAAATAATTTTTCCTATAATAAATATTCAAAATATTCTAATAAATCCATTTTACATAATAATAATGATTGACATTTCTTATTCACAAGATCTTAATAATGGACTAGATAATTTCTCCAATAATAAATATTATAAATATTCTCATAAATCCAGTTCAAATAATAATAATAATTGGCAATTCTTATAATGAATAATTTTAGCAATAATAAATATTCAAAATATACTGACATTTCTTATTCTAAAGATCTTAGTAATGGAATAAATAATTTCTCCCATAATAAATATTCAAAATATTCAAATAAATCAAGTTTAAATAATATTAATGATTGAAATTTCTTATTCCAATCATCTTAGTTATGGAATAAATAATTTCTCCCATAATAAATATTCACAATATTCTCATAAATACAGTTTAATAATAATAATGATCGACATTTCTGATTCCAAATATCTTAGTTATGGAATAAATAATTTCTCCCATAATAAATTTTCAAAATATTCTCATAAATACAGTTTAAATAATAATTATAATGACTGACGTTTCTTATTCCAAAGATTTTAGTAATGGAATAAATAATTTCCGACAAATAAATATTCAAAATATTCTCATTATGCTGTTTAAATAACAATAACAATTGGCATTTCTTATTCCACAGACCTTAGTAATTGAATAAATATTTTCTTCAATAATAAATATAAATATTTTCATAAATTACTTTTAAATAATAATAATGATTGGCAATTCTTATTATAAATAATTTCACCAATAATAAATATTCAAAATATTCTAACATTTCTTATTCCAAAGATGGTAAAGAATGGAATAAATAATTTCTCCCATAATAAATATTTAAAATATTCTCATAAATCCAGTTTAATAATAATGATTGTCATTTCTTATTCCAAATATCTTAGTTATTGAATAAATAATTTCCCCTATAATAAATATTCAAATAAATCAAGTTTAAATAATAATAATGATTGACATTTCTTATACCAAAGATCTTAGTTATGGAATAAATAATTTGTCCCATAATAAATATTCAAAATATTCAAATAAATCAAGTTTAAATAATAATAATGATTGACATTTCTTATTCCAAACATCTTAGTTACGGAATAAATCATATCTTCTATAGTAAATATTTAAAAAATTCTTATAAATCCAGTTTAAATAATAATAATGATTGACATTTCTTATTCCAAAGATCTTACTTATGGAATAAATAATTTTTCCTATAATAAGTATTCAAAATATTCTCATAAATCCATTTTAAATAATAATAATGATTGACATTTCTTATTCCAAAGATCTTAGTAATGAACTAGATAATTTCTCCAATATTAAATATTATAAATATTCTCATAAATCCAGTTTAAATAATAATAATGATTGGCAATTCTTATAAATAATTTGAGTAATAATAAATATTCAAAATATTCTGGAATTTCTTATTCCAAAGATCTTAGTAATGGAATAAATAATTTCTATAATAATAGATATTCAAAATATTCTCATAAATCCAGTTAAAAAAAATAATAATGTTTGACATTTCTAATGCAAAAGAATAAATAATTTCTCCCATAATAAATATACAAAATATTCTCATATATCCAGTTTAAATAATAATAATGATTTACATTTCTTATTCCAAATATCTTATTTATAGAATAAATAATTTCCCCCATAATATATATTCAAAATATTCAAATAAATCAAGTTTAAATATTAATAATGATTGACATTTCTTATTCCAAAGATCTTAGTTACGGAATAAATAATTTTTCCTATAATAAATATTCAAAATATTCTAATAAATCCATTTTACATAATAATAATGATTGACATTTCTTATTCACAAGATCTTAGTAATGGACTAGATAATTTCTCCAATAATAAATATTATAAATATTCTCATAAATCCAGTTTAAATAATAATAATAATTGGCAATTCTTATAATGAATAATTTTAGCAATAATAAATATTCAAAATATTCTGACATTTCTTATTCTAAAGATATTAGTAATGGAATAAATAATTTCTCCCATAATAAATATTCAAAATATTCAAATAAATCAAGTTTAAATAATATTAATGATTGAAATTTCTTATTCCAATCATCTTAGTTATGGAATAAATAATTTCTCCCATAATAAATATTCACAATATTCTCATAAATACAGTTTAATAATAATAATGATCGACATTTCTGGTTCCAAATATCTTAGTTATGGAATAAATAATTTCTCCCATAATAAATTTTCAAAATATTCTCATAAATACAGTTTAAATAATAATTATAATAACTGACGTTTCTTATTCCAAAGATTTTAGTAATGGAATAAATAATTTCCGAATAATAAATATTCAAAATATTCTCATTATGCTGTTTAAATAACAATAACAATTGACATTTCTTATTCCACACATCTTAGTAATTGAATAAATATTTTCTCCAATAATAAATATTATAAATATTTTCATAAATTACGTTTAAATAATAATAATGATTGGCAATTCTTATTATAATTAATTTCACCAATAATAAATATTCAAAATATTCTGACATTTCTTATTCCAAAGATGGTAAAGAAGTAATGGAATAAATAATTTCTCAAATAATAAATATTTAAAATATTCTCATAAATCCAGTTTAATAATTTTGATTGTCATTTCTTATTCCAAATATCTTAGTTATTGAATAAATAATTTCCCCTATAATAAATATTCAAATAAATCAAGTTTAAATAATAATAATGATTGACATTTCTTATACCAAAGATCTTAGTTATGGAATAAATAATTTCTCCCATAATAAATATTCAAAATATTCAAATAAATCAAGTTTAAATAATAATAATGATTGACATTTCTTATTCCAAACATCTTAGTTACGGAATAAATCATATCTTCTATAGTAAATATTTAAAATATTCTTATAAATCCAGTTTAAATAATAATAATGATTGACATTTCTTATTCCAAAGATCTTACTTATGGAATAAATAATTTTTCCTATAATAAGTATTCAAAATATTCTCATAAATCCATTTTAAATAATAATAATGATTGACATTTCTTATTCCAAAGATCTTAGTAATGAACTAGATAATTTCTCCAATATTAAATATTATAAATGTTCTCATAAATCCAGTTTAAATAATAATAATGATTGGCAATTCTTATAAATAATTTGAGTAATAATAAATATTCAAAATATTCTGGAATTTCTTATTCCAAAGATCTTAGTAATGGAATAAATAATTTCTATAATAATAGATATTCAAAATATTCTCATAAATCCAGTTAAAAAAAATAATAATGTTTGACATTTCTAATGCAAAAGAATAAATAATTTCTCCCATAATAAATATACAAAATATTCTCATATATCCAGTTTAAATAATAATAATGATTTACATTTCTTATTCCAAATATCTTATTTATAGAATAAATAATTTCCCCCATAATATATATTCAAAATATTCAAATAAATCAAGTTTAAATATTAATAATGATTGACATTTCTTATTCCAAAGATCTTAGTTATGGAATAAATAATTTTTCCTATAATATATATTCAAAATATCCTCATAAATCTATTTTAAATAATAATAATGATTGACATTTCTTATTCACAAGATCTTAGTAATGGACTAGATAATTTCTCCAATAATAAATATTGTAAATATTCTCATAAATCCAGTTTAAATAATAATAATGATTGGCAATTCTTATTATAAATAATTTCAGCAATTATAAATATTCAAAATATTCTGACATTTCTTATTGCAAAGATCTTAGTAATTGAATTAATAATTTCTCCCATAATAAATATTCAAAATAGTCAAATAAATCAAGTTTCAACAATATTAATGATTGAAATTTCTTATTCCAAAATATCTTAGTTATGGAATAAATAATTGCACCCGTAATAGACATTGAAAATATTCAAATAAATCAAGTTTAAATAATAATAATGATTGACATTTCTTATTCCAAAGATCTTAGTTATGGAATAAATAATTTTTCCTATAATAAATATTCAAAATATTCTCATAAATCCATTTTAAATAATAATAATGATTGACATTTCTTATTCCAAAGACCTTAGTAATGAACTAGATAATTTCTCCAATATTAAATATTATAAATATTCACATAAATCCAGTTTAAATAATAATAATGATTGGCAATTCTTATAAATAATTTGAGTAATAATAAATATTCAAAATATTCTGGAATTTCTTATTCCAAAGATCTTAGTAATGGAATAAATAATTTCTATAATAATAGATATTCAAAATATTCTCATAAATCCAGTTAAAAACATAATAATGTTTGACATTTCTAATGCAAAAGAATAAATAATTTCTCCCATAATAAATATACAAAATATTCTCATATATCCAGTTTAAATAATAATAATGATTTACATATCTTATTCCAAATATCTTATTTATGGAATAAATAATTTCCCCCATAATATATATTCAAAATATTCAAATAAATCAAGTTTAAATATTAATAATGATTGACATTTCTTATTCCAAAGATCTTAGTTACGGAATAAATAATTTTTCCTATAATAAATATTCAAAATATTCTAATAAATCCATTTTACATAATAATAATGATTGACATTTCTTATTCACAAGATCTTAATAATGGACTAGATAATTTCTCCAATAATAAATATTATAAATATTCTCATAAATCCAGTTCAAATAATAATAATAATTGGCAATTCTTATAATGAATAATTTTAGCAATAATAAATATTCAAAATATACTGACATTTCTTATTCTAAAGATCTTAGTAATGGAATAAATAATTTCTCCCATAATAAATATTCAAAATATTCAAATAAATCAAGTTTAAATAATATTAATGATTGAAATTTCTTATTCCAATCATCTTAGTTATGGAATAAATAATTTCTCCCATAATAAATATTCACAATATTCTCATAAATACAGTTTAATAATAATAATGATCGACATTTCTGATTCCAAATATCTTAGTTATGGAATAAATAATTTCTCCCATAATAAATTTTCAAAATATTCTCATAAATACAGTTTAAATAATAATTATAATGACTGACGTTTCTTATTCCAAAGATTTTAGTAATGGAATAAATAATTTCCGACAAATAAATATTCAAAATATTCTCATTATGCTGTTTAAATAACAATAACAATTGGCATTTCTTATTCCACAGACCTTAGTAATTGAATAAATATTTTCTTCAATAATAAATATAAATATTTTCATAAATTACTTTTAAATAATAATAATGATTGGCAATTCTTATTATAAATAATTTCACCAATAATAAATATTCAAAATATTCTAACATTTCTTATTCCAAAGATGGTAAAGAATGGAATAAATAATTTCTCCCATAATAAATATTTAAAATATTCTCATAAATCCAGTTTAATAATAATGATTGTCATTTCTTATTCCAAATATCTTAGTTATTGAATAAATAATTTCCCCTATAATAAATATTCAAATAAATCAAGTTTAAATAATAATAATGATTGACATTTCTTATACCAAAGATCTTAGTTATGGAATAAATAATTTGTCCCATAATAAATATTCAAAATATTCAAATAAATCAAGTTTAAATAATAATAATGATTGACATTTCTTATTCCAAACATCTTAGTTACGGAATAAATCATATCTTCTATAGTAAATATTTAAAAAATTCTTATAAATCCAGTTTAAATAATAATAATGATTGACATTTCTTATTCCAAAGATCTTACTTATGGAATAAATAATTTTTCCTATAATAAGTATTCAAAATATTCTCATAAATCCATTTTAAATAATAATAATGATTGACATTTCTTATTCCAAAGATCTTAGTAATGAACTAGATAATTTCTCCAATATTAAATATTATAAATATTCTCATAAATCCAGTTTAAATAATAATAATGATTGGCAATTCTTATAAATAATTTGAGTAATAATAAATATTCAAAATATTCTGGAATTTCTTATTCCAAAGATCTTAGTAATGGAATAAATAATTTCTATAATAATAGATATTCAAAATATTCTCATAAATCCAGTTAAAAAAAATAATAATGTTTGACATTTCTAATGCAAAAGAATAAATAATTTCTCCCATAATAAATATACAAAATATTCTCATATATCCAGTTTAAATAATAATAATGATTTACATTTCTTATTCCAAATATCTTATTTATAGAATAAATAATTTCCCCCATAATATATATTCAAAATATTCAAATAAATCAAGTTTAAATATTAATAATGATTGACATTTCTTATTCCAAAGATCTTAGTTACGGAATAAATAATTTTTCCTATAATAAATATTCAAAATATTCTAATAAATCCATTTTACATAATAATAATGATTGACATTTCTTATTCACAAGATCTTAGTAATGGACTAGATAATTTCTCCAATAATAAATATTATAAATATTCTCATAAATCCAGTTTAAATAATAATAATAATTGGCAATTCTTATAATGAATAATTTTAGCAATAATAAATATTCAAAATATTCTGACATTTCTTATTCTAAAGATATTAGTAATGGAATAAATAATTTCTCCCATAATAAATATTCAAAATATTCAAATAAATCAAGTTTAAATAATATTAATGATTGAAATTTCTTATTCCAATCATCTTAGTTATGGAATAAATAATTTCTCCCATAATAAATATTCACAATATTCTCATAAATACAGTTTAATAATAATAATGATCGACATTTCTGGTTCCAAATAT
Organism: Maratus speciosus; assembly: GCA_963932465.1. NCBI lineage: Eukaryota > Metazoa > Arthropoda > Arachnida > Araneae > Salticidae > Maratus > Maratus speciosus. Next base: position 30,225 of record CAWVRF010001349.1, read on the forward strand.
CTTAGTTATGGAATAAATAATTTCTCCCATAATAAATTTTCAAAATATTCTCATAAATACAGTTTAAATAATAATTATAATAACTGACGTTTCTTATTCCAAAGATTTTAGTAATGGAATAAATAATTTCCGAATAATAAATATTCAAAATATTCTCATTATGCTGTTTAAATAACAATAACAATTGACATTTCTTATTCCACACATCTTAGTAATTGAATAAATATTTTCTCCAATAATAAATATTATAAATATTTTCATAAATTACGTTTAAATAATAATAATGATTGGCAATTCTTATTATAATTAATTTCACCAATAATAAATATTCAAAATATTCTGACATTTCTTATTCCAAAGATGGTAAAGAAGTAATGGAATAAATAATTTCTCAAATAATAAATATTTAAAATATTCTCATAAATCCAGTTTAATAATTTTGATTGTCATTTCTTATTCCAAATATCTTAGTTATTGAATAAATAATTTCCCCTATAATAAATATTCAAATAAATCAAGTTTAAATAATAATAATGATTGACATTTCTTATACCAAAGATCTTAGTTATGGAATAAATAATTTCTCCCATAATAAATATTCAAAATATTCAAATAAATCAAGTTTAAATAATAATAATGATTGACATTTCTTATTCCAAACATCTTAGTTACGGAATAAATCATATCTTCTATAGTAAATATTTAAAATATTCTTATAAATCCAGTTTAAATAATAATAATGATTGACATTTCTTATTCCAAAGATCTTACTTATGGAATAAATAATTTTTCCTATAATAAGTATTCAAAATATTCTCATAAATCCATTTTAAATAATAATAATGATTGACATTTCTTATTCCAAAGATCTTAGTAATGAACTAGATAATTTCTCCAATATTAAATATTATAAATGTTCTCATAAATCCAGTTTAAATAATAATAATGATTGGCAATTCTTATAAATAATTTGAGTAATAATAAATATTCAAAATATTCTGGAATTTCTTATTCCAAAGATCTTAGTAATGGAATAAATAATTTCTATAATAATAGATATTCAAAATATTCTCATAAATCCAGTTAAAAAAAATAATAATGTTTGACATTTCTAATGCAAAAGAATAAATAATTTCTCCCATAATAAATATACAAAATATTCTCATATATCCAGTTTAAATAATAATAATGATTTACATTTCTTATTCCAAATATCTTATTTATAGAATAAATAATTTCCCCCATAATATATATTCAAAATATTCAAATAAATCAAGTTTAAATATTAATAATGATTGACATTTCTTATTCCAAAGATCTTAGTTACGGAATAAATAATTTTTCCTATAATAAATATTCAAAATATTCTAATAAATCCATTTTACATAATAATAATGATTGACATTTCTTATTCACAAGATCTTAGTAATGGACTAGATAATTTCTCCAATAATAAATATTATAAATATTCTCATAAATCCAGTTTAAATAATAATAATAATTGGCAATTCTTATAATGAATAATTTTAGCAATAATAAATATTCAAAATATTCTGACATTTCTTATTCTAAAGATATTAGTAATGGAATAAATAATTTCTCCCATAATAAATATTCAAAATATTCAAATAAATCAAGTTTAAATAATATTAATGATTGAAATTTCTTATTCCAATCATCTTAGTTATGGAATAAATAATTTCTCCCATAATAAATATTCACAATATTCTCATAAATACAGTTTAATAATAATAATGATTGAAATTTCTTATTCCAAACATCTTAGTTATGGAATAAATAATTTCTCCCATAATAAATTTTCAAAATATTCTCATAAATACAGTTTAAATAATAATTATAATAACTGACGTTTCTTATTCCAAAGATTTTAGTAATGGAATAAATAATTTCCGAATAATAAATATTCAAAATATTCTCATTATGCTGTTTAAATAACAATAACAATTGACATTTCTTATTCCACACATCTTAGTAATTGAATAAATATTTTCTCCAATAATAAATATTATAAATATTTTCATAAATTACGTTTAAATAATAATAATGATTGGCAATTCTTATTATAAATAATTTCACCAATAATAAATATTCAAAATATTCTGACATTTCTTATTCCAAAGATGGTAAAGAAGTAATGGAATAAATAATTTCTCCCATAATAAATATTTAAAATATTCTCATAAATCCAGTTTAATAATAATGATTGACATTTCTTACTCCAAATATCTTAGTTATTGAATGAATAATTTCCCCTATAATAAATATTCAAATATATCAAGTTTAAATAATGATAATGATTGACATTTCTTATTCCAAAGATCTTAGTTATGGAATAAATATTTTCTCCCATAATAAATATTAAAAATATTCAAATAAATCAACTTTAAATAATAATAATGATTGACATTTCTTATTCCAAAGATCTCAGTTATGGAATAAATAATTTTTCCTATAATATATATTCAAAATATTCTCATAAATCTATTTTAAATAATAATAATGATTGACATTTCTTATTCACAAGATCTTAGTAATGGACTAGATAATTTCTCCAATAATAAATATTGTAAATATTCTCATAAATCCAGTTTAAATAATAATAATGATTGGCAATTCTTATTATAAATAATTTCAGCAATTATAAATATTCAAAATATTCTGACATTTCTTATTGCAAAGATCTTAGTAATTGAATTAATAATTTCTCCCATAATAAATATTCAAAATATTCAAATAAATCAAGTTTCAACAATATTAATGATTGAAATTTCTTATTCCAAAGATCTTAGTTATGGAATAAATAATTTCACCCATAATAGACATTCAAAATATTCAAATAAATCAAGTTTAAATAATAATAATGATTGACATTTCTTATTCCAAAGATCTTAGTTATGGAATAAATAATTTTTCCTATAATAAATATTCAAAATATTCTCATAAATCCATTTTAAATAATAATAATGATTGACATTTCTTATCCCAAAGATCTTAGTAATGAACTAGATAATTTCTCCAATATTAAATATTATAAATATTCACATAAATCCAGTTTAAATAATAATAATGATTCGCAATTCTTATAAATAATTTGAGTAATAATAAATATTCAAAATATTCTGTAATTTCTTATTCCAAAGATCTTAGTAATGGAATAAATAATTTCTATAATAGTAGATATTCAAAATATTCTCATAAATCCAGTTAAAAAAATAATAATGTTTGACATTTCTAATGCAAAAGAATAAATAATTTCTCCCATAATAAATATACAAAATATTCTCATATATCCAGTTTAAATAATAATAATGATTTACATTTCTTATTCCAAATATCTTATTTATAGAATAAATAATTTCCCCCATAATATATATTCAAAATATTCAAATAAATCAAGTCTAAATATTAATAATGATTGACATTTCTTATTCCAAAGATCTTAGTTACGGAATAAATAATTTTTCCTATAATAAATATTCAAAATATTCTAATAAATCCATTTTACATAATAATAATGATTGACATTTCTTATTCACAAGATCTTAGTAATGGACTAGATAATTTCTCCAATTATAAATATTATAAATATTCTCATAAATCCAGTTTAAATAATAATAATAATTGGCAATTCTTATAATGAATAATTTTAGCAATAATAAATATTCAAAATATTCTGACATTTCTTATTCTAAAGATCTTAGTAATGGAATAAATAATTTCTCCCATAATAAATATTCAAAATATTCAAATAAATCAAGTTTAAATAATATTAATGATTGAAATTTCTTATTCCAATCATCTTAGTTATGGAATAAATAATTTCTCCCATAATAAATATTCACAATATTCTCATAAATACAGTTTAATAATAATAATGATCGACATTTCTTATTCCAAATATCTTAGTTATGGAATAAATAATTTCTCCCATAATAAATTTTCAAAATATTCTCATAAATACAGTTTAAATAATAATTATAATGACTGACGTTTCTTATTCCAAAGATTTTAGTAATGGAATAAATAATTTCCGACTAATAAATATTCAAAATATTCTCATTATGCTGTTTAAATAACAATAACAATTGGCATTTCTTATTCTACAGATCTTAGTAATTGAATAAATATTTTCTTCAATAATAAATATAAATATTTTCATAAATTACTTTTAAATAATAATAATGATTGGCAATTCTTATTATAAATAATTTCACCAATAATAAATATTCAAAATATTCCAACATTTCTTATTCCAAAGATGGTAAAGAATGGAATAAATAATTTCTCCCATAATAAATATTTAAAATATTCTCATAAATCCAGTTTAATAATAATGATTGTCATTTCTTATTCCAAATATCTTAGTTATTGAATAAATAATTTCCCCTATAATAAATATTCAAATAAATCAAGTTTAAATAATAATAATGATTGACATTTCTTATACCAGAGATCTTAGTTATGGAATAAATAATTTCTCCCATAATAAATATTCAAAATATTCAAATAAATCAAGTTTAAATAATAATAATGATTGACATTTCTTATTCCAAACATCTTAGTTATGGAATAAATCATATCTTCTATAGTAAATATTTAAAATATTCTTATAAATCCAGTTTAAATAATAATAATGATTGACATTTCTTATTCCAAAGATCTTACTTATGGAATAAATAATTTTTCCTATAATAAATATTCAAAATATTCTCATAAATCCATTTTAAATAATAATAATGATTGACAATTCATATTCCAAAGATCTTAGTAATGAACTAGATAATTTCTCCAATATTAAATATTATAAATATTCTCATAAATCCAGTTTAAATAATAATAATGATTGGCAATTCTTATAAATAATTTGAGTAATAATAAATATTCAAAATATTCTGTAATTTCTTATTCCAAAGATCTTAGTAATGGAATAAATAATTTCTATAATAATAGATATTCAAAATATTCTCATAAATCCAGTTAAAAAAAATAATAATGTTTGACATTTCTAATGCAAAAGAATAAATAATTTCTCCCATAATAAATATACAAAATATTCTCATATATCCAGTTTAAATAATAATAATGATTTACATTTCTTATTCCAAATATCTTATTTATAGAATAAATAATTTCCCCCATAATATATATTCAAAATATTCAAATAAATCAAGTTTAAATATTAATAATGATTGACATTTCTTATTCCAAAGATCTTAGTTACGGAATAAATAATTTTTCCTATAATAAATATTCAAAATATTCTAATAAATCCATTTTACATAATAATAATGATTGACATTTCTTATTCACAAGATCTTAGTAATGGACTAGATAATTTCTCCAAAAATAAATATTATAAATATTCTCATAAATCCAGTTTAAATAATAATAATAATTGGCAATTCTTATAATGAATAATTTTAGCAATAATAAATATTCAAAATATTCTGACATTTCTTATTCTAAAGATCTTAGTAATGGAATAAATAATTTCTCCCATAATAAATATTCAAAATATTCAAATAAATCAAGTATAAATAATATTAATGATTGAAATTTCTTATTCCAAACATCTTAGTTATGGAATAAATAATTTCTCCCATAATAAATTTTCAAAATATTCTCATAAATACAGTTTAAATAATAATTATAATAACTGACGTTTCTTATTCCAAAGATTTTAGTAATGGAATAAATAATTTCCGAATAATAAATATTCAAAATATTCTCATAATGCTGTTTAAATAACAATAACAATTGACATTTCTTATTCCACAGATCTTAGTAATTGAATAAATATTTTCTCCAATAATAAATATTATAAATATTTTCATAAATTACTTTTAAATAATAATAATGATTGGCAATTCTTATTATAAATAATTTCACCAATAATAAATAATCAAAATATTCTGACATTTCTTATTCCAAAAATGGTAAAGAAGTAATGGAATAAATAATTTCTCCCATAATAAATATTTAAAATATTCTCATAAATCCAGTTTAATAATAATGATTGACATTTCTTACTCCAAATATCTTAGTTATTGAATAAATAATTTCCCCTATAATAAATATTCAAATATATCAAGTTTAAATAATGATAATGATTGACATTTCTTATTCCAAAGATCTTAGTTATGGAATAAATAATTTCTCCCATACTAAATATTAAAATTATTCAAATAAATCAAGTTTAAATAATAATAATGATTGACATTTCTTATTCCAAAGATCTTAGTTATGGAATAAAAAATTTTTCCTATAATATATATTCAAAATATTCTCACAAATCCATTTTAAATAATAATAATGATTGACATTTCTTATTCACAAGATCTTAGTAAAGGACTAGATAATTTCTCCAATAATAAATATTATAAATATTCTCATAAATCCAGTTTAAATAATAATAATGATTGGCAATTCTTATTATAAATAATTTCAGGAATAATTAATATTTAAAATATTCTGACATTTCTTATTCCAAAGATCTTAGTTATGGAATAAATAATTTTTCTTATAATAAATATTCAAAATATTCTCATAAATCCATTTTAAATAATAATAATGATTGACATTTCTTATTCCAAAGATCTTAGTAATGAAATAGATAATTTCTCCAATATTAAATATTATAAATATTCTCATAAATTCAGTTTAAATAATAATAAAGAGTGGCAATTCTTATTATAAATAATTTCAGCAATAATAAATATTCAAAATGTTCTGACATTTCTTATTCCAAAGATCTTAGTAATGAACTAGATAATTTCTCCAATATAAAATATTATAAATATTCTCATAAATCCAGTTTAAATAATAATAAACAGTGGCAATTCTTATTATAAATAATTTCAGCAATAATATATATTCAAAATATTCTGCGATTTCTTATTCCAAAGATCTTAGTAATGGAATAACTAATTTCTCCCATAATAAATATTCAAAATATTCAAATAAATCAAGTTTAAATAATATTAATGATTGAAATTTCTTATTCCAAACATCTTAGTTATGGAATAAAAAATTTCTCCCATTATAAATATTCAAAATATTCTCATAAATACAGTTTAATAATAATAATGATCGACATTTCTTATTCCAAATATCTTAGTTGTGGAATAAATAATTTCTCCCATAATAAATTTGCAAAATATTCTCATAAATACAGTTTAAATAATAATTATAATAACTGACGCTTCTTATACCAAAGATTTTAGTAATGGAATAAATAATTTCCGACTAATAAATATTCAAAATATTCTCATTATGCTGTTTAAATAACAATAACAATTGACATTTCTTATTCCACAGATCTTAGTAATTGAATAAATATTTTCTCCAATAATAAATATTATAAATATTTTCATAAATTACGTTTAAATAATAATAATGATTGGCAATTCTTATTATAAATAATTTCTCCCATAATAAATATTAAAAATATTCAAATAAATCAAGTTTAAATAATAATAATGATTGACATTTCTTATTCCAAAGATCTTAGTTATGGAATAAATAATTTCCCCTATAATAAATATTCAAAATATTCAAATAAATCAAGTTTAAATAATAATAATGATTGACATTTCTTATTCCGCAGATTTTAGTAATTGAATAAATAATTTCTCGAATAATAAATATTCAAAATATTCTCATAAATCCAGTTTAAATAATAATAATGATGGACATTTCTTATTCCAAAGATCTTAGTAATAGAATAAATAATTTCTGTAATAATAGATATTCAAAATATTCTCATAAATCCAGTTTAAATAATAATAATGATGGACATTTCTTATTCCAAAGATCTTAGTAATAGAATAAATAATTTCTGTAATAATAGATATTCAAAATATTCTCATAAATCCTGTTCAAAAAAATAATAATAATGTTTGACATTTCTAATGCCAAAGAATAGATAATTTCTCCCATAATAAATATACAAAATATTCTCATATATCCAGTTTAAATAATAATAATGATTGACATTTCTTATTCCAAAGATCTTAGTTATGGAATAAATAATTTTTCCTATAATAAATATTCAAAATATTCTCATAAATTCATTTTAAATAACAATAACAATTGACATTTCTTATTCCACAGATCTTAGTAATTGAATAAATATTTTGTCCAATAATAAATATTATAAATATTTTCATAAATTATGTTTAAATAATAAAAATGATTGGCAATTCTTATTATAAATAATTTCAGCAATAATAAATATTCAAAATATTCTGACATTTCTTATTCCAAAGGTCTTAGTAATGGAATAAATATTTTCTCCCATAATAAATATTCAAAATATTCAAATAAATCAAGTTTAAATAATAATAATGGTTGAAATTTCTTATTCCAAAGATCTTAGTTATGGAATAAATAATTTTTCCTATAATAAATATTCAAAATATTCTCATAAATAAATTTTAAGTAATAATAATGATTGAGATTTCTTATTCACAAGATCTTAGTAAAGGACTAGATAATTTCTCCAATAATAAATATTATAAATATTCTCATAAATCCAGTTTAAATAATAATAATGATTGGCAATTCTTATTATAAATAATTTCAGCAATGATTAATATTCAAAATATTCTGACATTTCTTATTCCAAAGATCTTAGTACTGGAAAAAATAATTTCTCCCATAATAAATATTCAAGATATTCAAATAAATCAAGTATAAATAATATTAATGATTGAAATTTCTTATTCCAAACATCTTAGTTATGGAATAAATAATTTCTCCCATAATAAATTTTCAAAATATTCTCATAAATACAGTATAAATAATAATTATAATAACTGACGTTTCTTATTCCAAAGATTTTAGTAAGGGAATAAATAATTTCCGAATAATAAATATTCAAAATATTCTCATTATGCTGTTTAAATAACAATAACAATTGACATTTCTTATTCCACAGATCTTAGTAATTGAATAAATATTTTCTCCAATAATAAATATTATAAATATTTTCATAAATTACGTTTAAATAATAATAATGATTGGCAATTCTTATTATAAATAATTTCACCAATAATAAATATTCAAAATATTCTGACATTTCTTATTCCAAAGATGGTAAAGAAGTAATGGAATAAATAATTTCTCCCATAATAAATATTTAAAATATTCTCATAAATCCAGTTTAATAATAATGATTGACATTTCTTACTCCAAATATCTTAGTTATTGAATAAATAATTTCCCCTGTAATAAATATTCAAATATATCAAGTTTAAATAATGATAATGATTGACATTTCTTATCCCAAAGATCTTAGTTATGGAATAAATAATTTTTCCTATAATATATATTCAAAATATTCTCACAAATCCATTTTAAATAATAATAATGATTGACATTTCTTATTCACAAGATCTTAGTAAAGGACTAGATAATTTCTCCAATAATAAATATTATAAATATTCTCATAAATCCAGTTTAAATAATAATAATGATTGGCAATTCTTATTATAAATAATTTCAGGAATAATTAATATTTAAAATATTCTGACATTTCTTATTCCAAAGATCTTAGTTATGGAATAAATAATTTTTCTTATAATAAATATTCAAAATATTCTCATAAATCCATTTTAAATAATAATAATGATTGACATTTCTTATTCCAAAGATCTTAGTAATGAAATAGATAATTTCTCCAATATTAAATATTATAAATATTCTCATAAATCCAGTTTAAATAATAATAATGATTGGCAATTCTTATAAATAATTTGAGTAATAATAAATATTCAAAATATTCGGGAATTTCTTATTCCAAAGATCTTAGTAATGGAATAAATAATTTCTATAATAATAGATATTCAAAATATTCTCATAAGTCCAGTTAAAAACATAATAATGTTTGACATTTCTAATGCAAAAGAATAAATAATTTCTCCCATAATAAATATACAAAATATTCTCATATATCCAGTTTAAATAATAATAATGATTTACATATCTTATTCCAAATATCTTATTTATGGAATAAATAATTTCCCCCATAATATATATTCAAAATATTCAAATAAATCAAGTTTAAATATTAATAATGATTGACATTTCTTATTCACAAGATCTTAATAATGGACTAGATAATTTCTCCAATAATAAATATTATAAATATTCTCATAAATCCAGTTTAAATAATAATAATAATTGGCAATTCTTATAATGAATAATTTTAGCAATAATAAATATTCAAAATATTCTGACATTTCTTATTCTAAAGATCTTAGTAATGGAATAAATAATTTCTCCCATAATAAATATTCAAAATATTGAAATAAATCAAGTTTAAATAATATTAATGATTGAAATTTCTTATTCCAATCATCTTAGTTATGGAATAAATAATTTCTCCCATAATAAATATTCACAATATACTCATAAATATAGTTTAATAATAATAATGATCGACATTTCTGATTCCAAATATCTTAGTTATGGAATAAATAATTTCTCCCATAATAAATTTTCAAAATATTCTCATAAATACAGTTTAAATAATAATTATAATGACTGACGTTTCTTATTCCAAAGATTTTAGTAATGGAATAAATAATTTCCGACTAATAAATATTCAAAATATTCTCATTATGCTGTTTAAATAACAATAACAATTGGCATTTCTTATTCCACAGATCTTAGTAATTGAATAAATATTTTCTTCAATAATAAATATAAATATTTTCATAAATTACTTTTAAATAATAATAATGATTGGCAATTCTTATTATAAATAATTTCACCAATAATAAATATTCAAAATATTCTAACATTTCTTATTCCAAAGATGGTAAAGAATGGAATAAATAATTTCTCCCATAATAAATATTTAAAATATTCTCATAAATCCAGTTTAATAATAATGATTGTCATTTCTTATTCCAAATATCTTAGTTATTGAATAAATAATTTCCCCTATAATAAATATTCAAATAAATCAAGTTTAAATAATAATAATGATTGACATTTCTTATACCAAAGATCTTAGTTATGGAATAAATAATTTCTCCCATAATAAATATTCAAAATATTCAAATAAATCAAGTTTAAATAATAATAATGATTGACATTTCTTATTCCAAACATCTTAGTTACGGAATAAATCATATCTTCTATAGTAAATATTTAAAATATTCTTATAAATCCAGTTTAAATAATAATAATGATTGACATTTCTTATTCCAAAGATCTTACTTATGAATAAATAATTTTTCCTATAATAAATATTCAAAATATTCTCATAAATCCATTTTAAATAATAATAATGATTGACATTTCTTATTCCAAAGATCTTAGTAATGAACTAGATAATTTCTCCAATATTAAATATTATAAATATTCTCATAAATCCAGTTTAAATAATAATAATGATTGGCAATTCTTATAAATAATTTGAGTAATAATAAATATTCAAAATATTCTGGAATTTCTTATTCCAAAGATCTTAGTAATGGAATAAATAATTTCTATAATAATAGATATTCAAAATATTCTCATAAATCCAGTTAAAAAAAATAATAATGTTTGACATTTCTAATGCAAAAGAATAAATAATTTCTCCCATAATAAATATACAAAATATTCTCATATATCCAGTTTAAATAATAATAATGATTTACATTTCTTATTCCAAATATCTTATTTATAGAATAAATAATTTCCCCTATAATATATATTCAAAATATTCAAATAAATCAAGTTTAAATATTAATAATGATTGACATTTCTTATTCCAAAGATCTTAGTTACGGAATAAATAATTTTTCCTATAATAAATATTCAAAATATTCTAATAAATCCATTTTACATAATAATAATGATTGACATTTCTTATTCACAAGATCTTAGTAATGGACTAGATAATTTCTCCAATAATAAATATTATAAATATTCTCATAAATCCAGTTTAAATAATAATAATAATTGGCAATTCTTATAATGAATAATTTTAGCAATAATAAATATTCAAAATATTCTGACATTTCTTATTCTAAAGATATTAGTAATGGAATAAATAATTTCTCCCATAATAAATATTCAAAATATTCAAATAAATCAAGTTTAAATAATATTAATGATTGAAATTTCTTATTCCAATCATCTTAGTTATGGAATAAATAATTTCTCCCATAATAAATATTCACAATATTCTCATAAATACAGTTTAATAATAATAATGATTGAAATTTCTTATTCCAAACATCTTAGTTATGGAATAAATAATTTCTCCCATAATAAATTTTCAAAATATTCTCATAAATACAGTTTAAATAATAATTATAATAACTGACGTTTCTTATTCCAAAGATTTTAGTAATGGAATAAATAATTTCCGAATAATAAATATTCAAAATATTCTCATTATGCTGTTTAAATAACAATAACAATTGACATTTCTTATTCCACACATCTTAGTAATTGAATAAATATTTTCTCCAATAATAAATATTATAAATATTTTCATAAATTACGTTTAAATAATAATAATGATTGGCAATTCTTATTATAAATAATTTCACCAATAATAAATATTCAAAATATTCTGACATTTCTTATTCCAAAGATGGTAAAGAAGTAATGGAATAAATAATTTCTCCCATAATAAATATTTAAAATATTCTCATAAATCCAGTTTAATAATAATGATTGACATTTCTTACTCCAAATATCTTAGTTATTGAATGAATAATTTCCCCTATAATAAATATTCAAATATATCAAGTTTAAATAATGATAATGATTGACATTTCTTATTCCAAAGATCTTAGTTATGGAATAAATAATTTCTCCCATAATAAATATTAAAAATATTCAAATAAATCAACTTTAAATAATAATAATGATTGACATTTCTTATTCCAAGATCTTAGTTATGGAATAAATAATTTTTCCTATAATATATATTCAAAATATTCTCATAAATCTATTTTAAATAATAATAATGATTGACATTTCTTATTCACAAGATCTTAGTAATGGACTAGATAATTTCTCCAATAATAAATATTGTAAATATTCTCATAAATCCAGTTTAAATAATAATAATGATTGGCAATTCTTATTATAAATAATTTCAGCAATTATAAATATTCAAAATATTCTGACATTTCTTATTGCAAAGATCTTAGTAATTGAATTAATAATTTCTCCCATAATAAATATTCAAAATATTCAAATAAATCAAGTTTCAACAATATTAATGATTGAAATTTCTTATTCCAAAGATCTTAGTTATGGAATAAATAATTTCACCCATAATAGACATTCAAAATATTCAAATAAATCAAGTTTAAATAATAATAATGATTGACATTTCTTATTCCAAAGATCTTATTTATGGAATAAATAATTTTTCCTATAATAAATATTCAAAATATTCTCATAAATCCATTTTAAATAATAATAATGATTGACATTTCTTATTCCAAAGATCTTAGTAATGAACTAGATAATTTCTCCAATATTAAATATTATAAATATTCACATAAATCCAGTTTAAATAATAATAATGATTGGCAATTCTTATAAATAATTTGAGTAATAATAAATATTCAAAATATTCTGTAATTTCTTATTCCAAAGATCTTAGTAATGGAATAAATAATTTCTATAATAGTAGATATTCAAAATATTCTCATAAATCCAGTTAAAAAAACAATAATGTTTGACATTTCTAATGCAAAAGAATAAATAATTTCTCCCATAATAAATATACAAAATATTCTCATATATCCAGTTTAAATAATAATAATGATTTACATTTCTTATTCCAAATATCTTATTTATAGAATAAATAATTTCCCCCATAATATATATTCAAAATATTCAAATAAATCAAGTCTAAATATTAATAATGATTGACATTTCTTATTCCAAAGATCTTAGTTACGGAATAAATAATTTTTCCTATAATAAATATTCAAAATATTCTAATAAATCCATTTTACATAATAATAATGATTGACATTTCTTATTCACAAGATCTTAGTAATGGACTAGATAATTTCTCCAATAATAAATATTATAAATATTCTCATAAATCCAGTTTAAATAATAATAATAATTGGCAATTCTTATAATGAATAATTTTAGCAATAATAAATATTCAAAATATTCTGACATTTCTTATTCTAAAGATCTTAGTAATGGAATAAATAATTTCTCCCATAATAAGTATTCAAAATATTCAAATAAATCAAGTTTAAATAATATTAATGATTGAAATTTCTTATTCCAATCATCTTAGTTATGGAATAAATAATTTCTCCCATAATAAATATTCACAATATTCTCATAAATACAGTTTAATAATAATAATGATCGACATTTCTTATTCCAAATATCTTAGTTATGGAATAAATAATTTCTCCCATAATAAATTTTCAAAATATTCTCATAAATACAGTTTAAATAATAATTATAATGACTGACGTTTCTTATTCCAAAGATTTTAGTAATGGAATAAATAATTTCCGACTAATAAATATTCAAAATATTCTCATTATGCTGTTTAAATAACAATAACAATTGGCATTTCTTATTCCACAGATCTTAGTAATTGAATAAATATTTTCTTCAATAATAAATATAAATATTTTCATAAATTACTTTTAAATAATAATAATGATTGGCAATTCTTATTATAAATAATTTCACCAATAATAAATATTCAAAATATTCCAACATTTCTTATTCCAAAGATGGTAAAGAATGGAATAAATAATTTCTCCCATAATAAATATTTAAAATATTCTCATAAATCCAGTTTAATAATAATGATTGTCATTTCTTATTCCAAATATCTTAGTTATTGAATAAATAATTTCCCCTATAATAAATATTCAAATAAATCAAGTTTAAATAATAATAATGATTGACATTTCTTATACCAGAGATCTTAGTTATGGAATAAATAATTTCTCCCATAATAAATATTCAAAATATTCAAATAAATCAAGTTTAAATAATAATAATGATTGACATTTCTTATTCCAAACATCTTAGTTATGGAATAAATCATATCTTCTATAGTAAATATTTAAAATATTCTTATAAATCCAGTTTAAATAATAATAATGATTGACATTTCTTATTCCAAAGATCTTACTTATGGAATAAATAATTTTTCCTATAATAAATATTCAAAATATTCTCATAAATCCATTTTAAATAATAATAATGATTGACAATTCTTATTCCAAAGATCTTAGTAATGAACTAGATAATTTCTCCAATATTAAATATTATAAATATTCTCATAAATCCAGTTTAAATAATAATAATGATTGGCAATTCTTATAAATAATTTGAGTAATAATAAATATTCAAAATATTCTGTAATTTTTTATTCCAAAGATCTTAGTAATGGAATAAATAATTTCTATAATAATAGATATTCAAAATATTCTCATAAATCCAGTTAAAAAAATAATAATGTTTGACATTTCTAATGCAAAAGAATAAATAATTTCTCCCATAATAAATATACAAAATATTCTCATATATCCAGTTTAAATAATAATAATGATTTACATTTCTTATTCCAAAGATCTTATTTATAGAATAAATAATTTCCCCCATAATATATATTCAAAATATTCAAATAAATCAAGTTTAAATATTAATAATGATTGACATTTCTTATTCCAAAGATCTTAGTTACGGAATAAATAATTTTTCCTATAATAAATATTCAAAATATTCTAATAAATCCATTTTACATAATAATAATGATTGACATTTCTTATTCACAAGATCTTAGTAATGGACTAGATAATTTCTCCAAAAATAAATATTATAAATATTCTCATAAATCCAGTTTAAATAATAATAATAATTGGCAATTCTTATAATGAATAATTTTAGCAATAATAAATATTCAAAATATTCTGACATTTCTTATTCTAAAGATCTTAGTAATGGAATAAATAATTTCTCCCATAATAAATATTCAAAATATTCAAATAAATCAAGTATAAATAATATTAATGATTGAAATTTCTTATTCCAAACATCTTAGTTATGGAATAAATAATTTCTCCCATAATAAATTTTCAAAATATTCTCATAAATACAGTTTAAATAATAATTATAATAACTGACGTTTCTTATTCCAAAGATTTTAGTAATGGAATAAATAATTTCCGAATAATAAATATTCAAAATATTCTCATTAAGCTGTTTAAATAACAATAACAATTGACATTTCTTATTCCACACATCTTAGTAATTGAATAAATATTTTCTCCAATAATAAATATTATAAATATTTTCATAAATTACGTTTAAATAATAATAATGATTGGCAATTCTTATTATAAATAATTTCACCAATAATAAATATTCAAAATATTCTGACATTTCTTATTCCAAAGATTGTAAAGAAGTAATGGAATAAATAATTTCTCCCATAATAAATATTTAAAATATTCTCATAAATCCAGTTTCATAATAATGATTGACATTTCTTACTCCAAATATCTTAGTTATTGAATAAATAATTTCCCCTATAATAAATATTCAAATATATCAAGTTTAAATAATGATAATGATTGACATTTCTTATTCCAAAGATCTTAGTTACGGAATAAATAATTTCTCCCATAATAAATATTAAAAATATTCAAATAAATCAAGTTTAAATAATAATAATGATTGACATTTCTTATTCCAAAGATCTTAGTTATGGAATAAATAATTTTTCCTATAATATATATTCAAAATATTCTCATAGATCCATTTTAAATAATAATAATGATTGACATTTCTTATTCACAAGATCTTAGTAATGGACTAGATAATTTCTCCAATAATAAATATTGTAAATATTCTCATAAATCCAGTTTAAATAATAATAATGATTGGCAATTCTTATTATAAATAATTTCAGCAATTATAAATATTCAAAATATTCTGACATTTCTTATTGCAAAGATCTTAGTAATTGAATTAATAATTTCTCCCATAATAAATATTCAAAATATTCAAATAAATCAAGTTTCAACAATACTAATGATTGAAATTTCTTATTCCAAAGATCTTAGTTATGGAATAAATAATTTCACCCATAATAGACATTCAAAATATTCAAATAAATCAAGTTTAAATAATAATAATGAATGACATTTCTTATTCCAAAGATCTTAGTTATGGAATACATAATTTTTCCTATAATAAATATTCAAAATATTCTCATAAATCCAGTTTAAATAATAATAATGATTGGCAATTCTTATAAATAATTTGAGTAATAATAAATATTCAAAATATTCTGGAATTTCTTATTCCAAAGATCTTAGTAATGGAATAAATAATTTCTATAATAATAGATATTCAAAATATTCTCATAAATCCAGTTAAAAAAAATAATAATGTTTGACATTTCTAATGCAAAAGAATAAATAATTTCTCCCATAATAAATATACAAAATATTCTCATATATCCAGTTTAAATAATAATAATGATTTACATTTCTTATTCCAAATATCTTATTTATAGAATAAACAATTTCCCCCATAATATATATTCAAAATATTCAAATAAATCAAGTTTAAATAATAATAATGATTGACATTTCTTATTCCAAACATCTTAGTTATGGAATAAATCATATCTTCTATAGTAAATATTTAAAATATTCTTATAAATCCAGTTTAAATAATAATAATGACTGACATTTCTTATTCAAAATATCTTAGTTATGGAATAAATAAATTCTCCCATGATAAATATTAAAAATATTCACATAAATCCAGTTTAAATAACAATAACGATTGGCATTTCTTATTCCACAGATTTTAGTAATTGAATAAATAATTTTTCTTATAATAAATATTCAAAATATTCTCATAAATCCATTTTAAATAATAATAATGATTGACATTTCTTATTCCAAAGATCTTAGTAATAAAATAGATAATTTCTCCAATATTAAATATTATAAATATTCACATAAATCCAGTTTGAATAATAATAAAGAGTGGCAATTCTTATTATAAATAATTTCAGCAATAATAAATGTTCAAAATATTCTGCCATTTCTTATTCCAAAGATCTTAGTAATGAACTAGATAATTTCTCCAATATTAAATATTATAAATATTCTCATAAATCCAGTTTAAATAATAATAAAGAGTGGCAATTCTTATTATAAATAATTTCAGCAATAATAAATATTCAAAATATTCTGCCATTTCTTATTCCAAAGATCTTAGTAATGGAATAAATAATTTCTACCATAATAAATATTCAAAATATTCAAATAAATCAAGTTTAAATAATATTAATGATTGAAATTTCTTATTCCAAACATATTCCATTCTTCTTCTAGTTTGAGAAATAGCCTAGTCAAGTAATGTAACTCTGCGTAAACGCGTTATATAGTGCAGACTAAGCATAGTTGTTCAATTTAGAGTTTAAAATACCTATCTAGCCTAGATATAGTCTATTTAGCCTAAATATAGGCTATCTAGGCTATTCTTCTGTTACTTTGAGAAATAGCGTAATCAAGTGATGTAACTCTGCGTAAACGCGTTATATAGCGCAGACTAAGCACAGTTGTTCAATTTAGAGTTTAAAATGCCTATCTAGCCTAGATATAGTCTATTTAGCCTAGATATAGTCTATTTAGAATAAATATAGGCTATCTAGGCTATTTCTGTTAGTTTATTCTGTATATTCTGTTAGTTTGCCAAAAATCCTGGTCAAGTGATGTAACTCTGCATAAACATGTTATATAGTGCAGACTACGCACAGTTGTTCAATTTAGGGATTAAAATGCCTATCTAACCTAGATAAAGTCTATTTAGCCTAAATATAGTCTATCTCGGCTATTCTTCTGCTAGTTTGAGAAATAGCCTAGTCAAGTGATGTAACACTGCATAAACGCGTTATATAGTGCAGACTAAGCACAGTTGTTCAATTTAGAGTTTAAAATGCCTATCTAGCCTAGATATAGTCTATTTAGCCTAAATATAGGCTATCTAGGCTATTCTTCTGTTAGTTTGAGAAATAGCCTAGTCAAGTGATGTAACTCTGCATAAACGCGTTATATAGTGCAGACTAAGCACAAATGTTCAATTTAGGGTTTAAAATACCTATCTAGCCTAGATATAGTCTATTTAGCCTAAATATAGACTATCTAGGCTATTCTTCTGTTAGTTTGAGAAACAGCCTAATCAAGTGATGTAACTCTGCGTAAACGCGTTATATAGTGCAGACTAAGCACAATTGTTCAATTTAGAGTTTAAAATGCCTATCTAGCCGAGATATAGTCTATTTAGCCTAAATATAGGCTATCTCGGCTATTCTTTTGCAAGTTTGAGAAATATCCTAGTCAAGTGAGTTAACTCTGCATAAACGCGTTATCTAGCGCAGACTAAGCACAAATGTTCAATTTAGGTTTTAAAATGCCTATCTATCCTAGATATAGTCTATTTAGCCTAGATATAGTCTATTTAGCCTAGATATAGTTATTTAGCCTAAATATAGGCTATCTAGGCTATTTCTGTTAGTTTATTCTGTATATTCTGTTAGTTTGCCAAAAAACCTGGTCAAGTGATGTAACTCTGCATAAACGTGTTATATAGTGCAGACTATGCACAGTTGTTCAATTTAGGGATTAAAATGCCTATCTAGCCTAGATATAGTCTATTTAGCCTAAATATAGGCTATCTAGGCTATTCTTCTGTTAGTTTGAGAAATAGCCTAGTCAAGTGATGTAACTCTGCGTAAACGCGTTATATAGTGCAGACTAAGCACAGTTGTTCAATTTAGAGTTTAAATTGCCTATCTAGCCTAGATATAGTCTACTTAGCCTAGGTATAGTCTATTTAGCCTAGATATAGGCTATCTAGGCTATTTCTGTTAGTTTATTCTGTATATTCTGTTAGTTTGCCAAAAAACCTGGTCAAGTGATGTAACTCTGCATAAACGTGTTGTATAGTGCAGACTATGCACAGTTGTTCAATTTAGGGATTAAAATGCCTATCTAGCCTAGATATAGTCTATTTAGCCTAGATATAGTCTATTTAGCCTAGATATAGTCTATTTAGCCTAAATATAGGCTATCTAGGCTATTTCTGTTAGTTTATTCTGTATATTCTGTTAGTTTGCCAAAAAACCTGGTCAAGTGATGTAACTGTGCATAAACGTGTTATATAGTGCAGACTAAGCACAGTTGCTCAATTTAGGGTTTAAAATGCCTATCTAGCCGATATATAGGCTATTTAGCCTAAGTATAGGCTGTCTCGGCTATTCTTCTGCTAGTTTGAGAAATATCCTAGTCAAGTGAGTTAACTTTGCATAAACGCGTTATATAGTGCAGACTAAGCACAAATGTTCAATTTAGGGTTTAAAATACCTATCTAGCCTAGATATAGTCTATTTAGCCTAAATATAGGCTATCTAGGCTATTCTTCTGTTAGTTTGAGAAATAGCCTAATCAAGTGAGTTAACTCTGCATAAACGCGTTATATAGCGCAGACTAAGCACAAATGTTCAATTTAGGTTTTAAAATGCCTATCTATCCTAGATATAGTCTATTTAGCCTAGATATAGTCTATTTAGCCTAAATATAGGCTATCTAGGCTATTTCTGTTAGTTTATTCTGTATATTCTGTTAGTTTGCCAAAAAACCTGGTCAAGTGATGTAACTCTGCATAAACGTGTTGTATAGTGCAGACTATGCACAGTTGTTCAATTTAGGGATTAAAATGCCTATCTAGCCTAGATATAGTCTATTTAGCCTAGATATAGTCTATTTAGCCTAGATATAGTCTATTTAGCCTAAATATAGGCTATCTAGGCTATTTCTGTTAGTTTATTCTGTATATTCTGTTAGTTTGCCAAAAAACCTGGTCAAGTGATGTAACTGTGCATAAACGTGTTATATAGTGCAGACTAAGCACAGTTGCTCAATTTAGGGTTTAAAATGCCTATCTAGCCGATATATAGGCTATTTAGCCTAAGTATAGGCTGTCTCGGCTATTCTTCTGCTAGTTTGAGAAATATCCTAGTCAAGTGAGTTAACTTTGCATAAACGCGTTATATAGTGCAGACTAAGCACAAATGTTCAATTTAGGGTTTAAAATACCTATCTAGCCTAGATATGGTCTATTTAGCCTAAATATAGGCTATCTAGGCTATTCTTCTGTTAGTTTGAGAAATAGCCTAATCAAGTGAGTTAACTCTGCATAAACGCGTTATATAGCGCAGACTAAGCACAAATGTTCAATTTAGGTTTTAAAATGCCTATCTATCCTAGATATAGTCTATTTAGCCTAGATATAGTCTATTTAGCCTAAATATAGGCTATCTAGGCTATTTCTGTTAGTTTATTCTGTATATTCTGTTAGTTTGCCAAAAACCTGGTCAAGTGATGTAACTCTGCATAAACGTGTTATATAGTGCAGACTAAGCACAAATGTTCAATTTAGGTTTTAAAATGCCTATCTATCCTAGATATAGTCTATTTAGCCTAGATATAGTCTATTTAGCCTAGATATATTCTATTTAGCCTAAATATAGGCTATCTAGGCTATTTCTTTTAGTTTATTCTGTATATTCTGTTAGTTTGCCAAAAAACCTGGTCAAGTGATGTAACTCTGCATAAACGTGTTATATAGTGCAGACTATGCACAGTTGTTCAATTTAGGGATTAAAATGCCTATCTAGCCTAGATATAGTCTATTTAGCCTAAATATAGGCTATCTAGGCTATTCTTCTGTTAGTTTGAGAAATAGCCTAGTCAAGTGATGTAACTCTGCGTAAACGCGTTATATAGTGCAGACTAAGCACAGTTGTTCAATTTAGGGATTAAAATGCCTATCTAGCCTAGATATAGTCTATTTAGCCTAAATATAGGCTATTTCGGCTATTCTTCTGCTAGTTTGAGAAATATCCTAGTCAAGTGAGTTAACTCTGCATAAACGCGTTATATAGTGCAGACTAAGCACAGTTGTTCAATTTACGGATTAAAATGCCTATCTAGCCTAGATATAGTCTATTTAGCCTAAATATAGGCTATCTAGGCTATTCTTCTGTTAGTTTGAGAAATAGCCTAGTCAAGTGATGTAACTCTGCATAAACGCGTTATATAGTGCAGACTAAGCACAAATGTTCAATTTAGGGTTTAAAATGCCTATCTAGCCTAGATATAGTCTATTTAGCCTAAATATACGCTATCTAGGCTATTCTTCTGTTAGTTTGAGAAATAGCCTAATCAAGTGATGTAACTCTGCGTAAACGCGTTATATAGTGCAGACTAAGCACAGTTGTTCAATTTAGAGTTTAAATTGCCTATCTAGCCTAGATATAGTCTACTTAGCCTAGATATAGTCTATTTAGCCTAGATATAGGCTATCCAGGCTATTTCTGTTAGTTTATTCTGTATATTCTGTTAGTTTGCCAAAAAACCTGGTCAAGTGATGTAACTCTGCATAAATGTGTTATATAGTGCAGACTATGCACAGTTGTTCAATTTAGGGATTAAAATGCCTATCTAGCCTAGATATAGTCTATTTAGCCTAGATATAGTCTATTTAGCCTAAATATAGGCTATCTAGGCTATTTCTGTTAGTTTATTCTGTATATTGTGTTAGTTTGCCAAAAAGCCTAGTCAAGTGATGTAACTCTGCATAAACGCGTTATATAGTGCAGACTAAGCACAAATGATCAATTTAGGGTTTAAAATGCCTATCTAGCCTAGATATAGTCTATTTAGCCTAAATATAGGCTATCTAGGCTATTCTTCTTCTAGTTTGAGAAATAGCCTAGTCAAGTGATGTAACTCTTCGTAAACGCGTTATATAGCACAGAATAAACACAGTTGTTCAATTTAGAGTTTAAAATGCCTATCTAGCCTAGATATAGTCTATTTAACCTAGATATAGACTATTTAGCCTAAATATAGGCTATCTAGGCTATTTCTGTTAGTTTATTCTGTATATTGTGTTAGTTTGCCAAAAAGCCTAGTCAAGTGATGTAACTCTGCATAAACGTGTTATATAGTGCAGACTACGCACAGTTGTTCAATTTAGGGATTAACCACTTCACCGGCTGCCCCGAGATAACTCGGGGATTAGCCTATATTTATATGGAATAAATAAGGGGCAATTAGTCTATCTAGCTAGCCTATATTTAGGCTAAATAGACTATATCTAGGCTAGATAGGCAATTTAAACCCTAAATTGAACATTTGTGCTTAGTCTGCATATTATAACGCGTTTATGCAGAGTTACATCACTTGACTAGGCTTTTTGGCAAACTAACAGAATATACAGAATAAACTAACAGAAATAGCCTAGATAGCCTATATTTAGGCTAAATAGACTATATCTAGGCTAAATAGACTATATCTAGGTTAGATAGGCATTTTAATCCCTAAATTGAACAACTGTGCTTAGTCTGCACTATATAACGCGTTTACGCAGAGTTACATCACTTGATTAGGCTATTTCTCAAACTAACAGAAGAATAGCCTAGATAGCCTATATTTAGGCTAAATAGACTATATCTAGGCTAGATAGGTATTTTAAACCCTAAATTGAACATTTTTGCTTAGTCTGCACTATATAACGCGTTTATGCAAAGTTAACTCACTTAACTAGGATATTTCTCAAACTAGCATAAGAATAGCCGAGATTGCCTATATTTAGGCTAAATAGACTATATTTCGGCTAGATAGGCATTTTAAACCCTAAATTGAGCAACTGTGCTTAGTCTGCACCATATAACACGTTTATGCAGAGTTACATCACTTGACCAGTTTTTTTGGCAAACTAACAGAATATACAGAATAAACTAACAGAAATAGCCTAGATAGCCTATATTTAGGCTAAATAGACTATATCTAGGCTAAATAGACTATATCTAGGATAGATAGGCATTTTAAAACCTAAATTGAACATTTGTGCTTAGTCTGCGCTAGATAACGCGTTTATGCAGAGTTAACTCACTTGACTAGGATATTTCTCAAACTAGCAGAAGAATAGCCGAGATAGCCTATATTTAGGCTAAATAGACTATATCTCGGCTAGATAGGCATTTTAAACTCTAAATTGAACAACTGTGCTTAGTCTGCACTATATAACGCGTTTATGCAGAGTTACATCACTTGAATAGGCTTTTTGGCAAACTAACACAATATACAGAATAAACTAACAGAAATAGCCTAGATAGCCTATATTTAGGCTAAATAGACTATATCTAGGCTAAATAGACTATATCTAGGTTAGATAGGCATTTTAATCCCTAAATTGAACAACTGTGCGTAGTCTGCACTATATAACACGTTTATGCAGAGTTACATCACTTGACTAGCCTTTTTGGCAAACTAACACAATATACAGAATAAACTAACAGAAATAGCCTAGATAGCCAATATTTAGGCTAAATAGACTATATCTAGGCTAGATAGGCATTTTAAACTCTAAATTGAACAACTGTGCTTAGTCTGCGCTATATAACGCGTTTACGCAGAGTTACATCACTTGACTAGGCTATTTCTCAAACTAGAAGAAGAAGAGCCTAGATAGCCTATATTTAGGCTAAATAGACTATATCTAGGCTAGATAGGCATTTTAAACCCTAAATTGAACATTTGTGCTTAGTCTGCACTATATAACGCGTTTATGCAGAGTTACATCACTTGACTAGGCTTTTTGGCAAACTAACAAAATATACAGAATAAACTAACAGAAATAGACTAGATAGCCTATATTTAGGCTAAATAGACTATATCTAGGCTAAATAGACTATATCTAGGCTAGATAGGCATTTTAATCCCTAAATTGAACAACTGTGCATAGTCTGCACTATATAACACGTTTATGCAGAGTTACATCACTTGACCAGGTTTTTTGGCAAACTAACAGAATATACAGAATAAACTAACAGAAATAGCCTAGATAGACTATATCTAGGCTAAATAGACTATATCTAGGCTAATTAGACTATATCTAGGCTAGATAGGCAATTTAAACTCTAAATTGAACAATTGTGCATAGTCTGCACTATATAACGCGTTTACGCAGAGTTACATCACTTGATTAGGCTATTTCTCAAACTAACAGAAGAATAGCCTAGATAGCCTATATTTAGGCTAAATAGACTATATCTAGGATAGATAGGCATTTTAAAAACCTAAATTGAACATTTGTGCTTAGTCTGCGCTATATAACGTGTTTATGCAGAGTTAACTCACTTGACTAGGATATTTCTCAAACTAGGCAGAAGAATAGCCGCGATAGCCTATATTTTAGGCTAAATAGACTATATCTAGGTTAGATAGGCATTTAATCCCTAAATTGAACAACTGTGCGTAGTCTGCACTATATAACACGTTTATGCAGAGTTACATCACTTGACTAGGCTTTTTGGCAAACTAACACAATATACAGAATAAACGAACAGAAATATCCTAGATAGCCTATATTTTAGGCTAAATAGACTATATCTAGGCTAAAGAGACTATATCTAGGCTAGATAGGCATTTTAAACTCTAAATTGAACAACTGTGCTTAGTCTACGCTATATAACGCGTTTACGCAGAGTTACATCACTTGACTAGGCTATTTCTCAAACTAGAAGAAGAATAGCCTAGATAGCCTATATTTAGGCCTAAAATAGACTATATCTAGGCTAGATAGGCATTTTAAACCCTAAAATTGAACATTTGTGCTTAGTCTGCACTATATAACGCGTTTTATGCAGAGTTACATCACTTGACTAGGCTTTTTGGCAAACTAACACAATATACAGAATAAACTAACAGAAATAGCCTAGATAGCCTATATTTAGGCTAAATAGACTATATCTAGGCTAAATAGACTACATCTAGGCTAGATAGGCAATTTAAACTCTAAATTGAACAACTGTGCTTAGTCTGCACTATATAACGCGTTTACGCAGAGTTACATCACTTGATTAGGCTATTTCTCAAACTAACAGAAGAATAGCCTAGATAGCCTATATTTAGGCTAAATAGACTATATCTAGGCTAAATAGGCATTTTAAACCCTAAATTGAACATTTGTGCTTAGTCTGCACTATATAACGCGTTTATGCAGAGTTAACTCACTTGACTAGGATATTTCTCAAACTAGCAGAAGAATAGCCGAGATAGCCTATATTTAGGCTAAATAGACTATATATCGGCTAGATAGGCATTTTAAACCCTAAATTGAGCAACTGTGCTTAGTCTGCACTATATAACGCGTTTATGCAGAGTTACATCACTTGACTAGGCTATTTCTCAAAGTAACAGAAGAATAGCCTAGATAGCCTATATTTAGGGCTAAATAGACTTTATCTAGGTTAGATAGGCATTTTAATCCCTAAATTGAACAACTGTGCGTAGTCTGCACTATATAACACGTTTATGCAGAGTTACATCACTTGACCAGGTTTTTTGGCAAACTAACAGAATATACAGAATAAACTAACAGAAATAGCCTAGATAGCCTATATTTAGGCTAAATATACTATATCTAGGCTAAATAGACTATATCTAGGCTAGATAGGCATTTTAAACTCTAAATTTAACAACTGTGCTTAGTCTGCGCTATATAACGCGTTTACGCAGAGTTACATCACTTGACTAGGCTATTTCTCAAACTGAAGTAGAATAGCCTAGATAGCCTATATTTAGGCTAAATAGACTATATCTAGGCTAGATAGGCATTTTAATCCCTAAATTGAACAACTGTGCGTAGTCTGCACTATATAACGCGTTTATGCAGAGTTACATCACTTGACCAGGTTTTTTGGCTAACAACAGAATATACAGAATAAACTAACAGAAATAGCCTAGATAGCCTATATCTAGGCTAAATAGACTATATCTAGGCTATGTAGACTATATCTAGGCTAGATAAGCAATTTAAAACTCTAAATTGAACAACTGTGCTTAGTCTGCACTATATAACGCGTTTACGCAGAGTTACATCACTTGATTAGGCTATTTCTCAAACTAACAGAGAATAGCCTAGATAGCCTATATTTAGGCTAAATAGACTATATCTGGGCTAGATAGGCATTTTAAACCCTAAATTGAACATTTGTGCTTAGTCTGCACTATATAACGCGTTTATGCAGAGTTAACTCACTTGACTAGGATATTTCTCAAACTAGCAGAAGAATAGCCGAAATAGCCTATATTTAGGCTAAATAGACTATATCTCGACTAGATAGGCATTTTAAACCCTAAATTGAGCAACTGTGCTTAGTCTGCACTGTATAACGCGTTTATGCAGAGTTACATCACTTGACTAGGCTATTTCCTCAAACTAACAGAAGAATAGCCTAGATAGCCTATATTTAGGCTAAATAGACTATATATAGGCTAGATAGGCATTTTAAACTCTAAATTGAACAACTGTGCTTAGTCTGCACTATATAACGCGTTTACGCAGAGTTACATCACTTGATTAGGCTATTTCTCAAACTAACAGAAGAATAGCCTAGATAGCCTATATTTAGGCTAAATAGACTATATCTTGGCTAGATAGGCATTTAAAACCCTAAATTGAACAACTGTGCATAGTCTGCACTATATAACACGTTTATGCAGAGTTACATCACTTGACCAGGTTTTTTGGTAAAATAACAGAATATACAGATAAACTAACAGAAATAGCCTAGATAGCCTATATTTAGGCTAAATAGACTATATCTAGGCTAAATAGACTATATCTAGGCTAGATAGGTATTTTAAACCCTAAATTGAACATTTTTGCTTAGTCTGCACTATATAACGCGTTTATGCAAAGTTAACTCACTTAACTAGGATATTTCTCAAACTAGCATAAGAATAGCCGAGATTGCCTATATTTAGGCTAAATAGACTATATTTCGGCTAGATAGGCATTTTAAACCCTAAATTGAGCAACTGTGCTTAGTCTGCACCATATAACACGTTTATGCAGAGTTACATCACTTGACCAGTTTTTTGGCAAACTAACAGAATATACAGAATAAACTAACAGAAATAGCCTAGATAGCCTATATTTAGGCTAAATAGACTATATCTAGGCTAAATAGACTATATCTAGGATAGATAGGCATTTTAAAACCCTAAATTGAACATTTGTGCTTAGTCTGCGCTAGATAACGCGTTTATGCAGAGTTAACTCACTTGACTAGGATATTTCTCAAACTAGCAGAAGAATAGCCGAGATAGCCTATATTTAGGCTAAATAGACTATATCTCGGCTAGATAGGCATTTTAAACTCTAAATTGACAACTGTGCTTAGTCTGCACTATATAACGCGTTTATGCAGAGTTACATCACTTGAATAGGCTTTTTGGCAAACTAACACAATATACAGAATAAACTAACAGAAATAGCCTAGATAGCCTATATTTAGGCTAAATAGACTATATCTAGGCTAAATAGACTATATCTAGGTTAGATAGGCATTTTAATCCCTAAATTGAACAACTGTGCGTAGTCTGCACTATATAACACGTTTATGCAGAGTTACATCACTTGACTAGCCTTTTTGGCAAACTAACACAATATACAGAATAAACTAACAGAAATAGCCTAGATAGCCAATATTTAGGGCTAAATAGACTATATCTAGGCTAGATAGGCATTTTAAACTCTAAATTGAACAACTGTGCTTAGTCTGCGCTATATAACGCGTTTACGCAGAGTTACATCACTTGACTAGGCTATTTCTCAAACTAGAAGAAGAAGAGCCTAGATAGCCTATATTTAGGCTAAATAGACTATATCTAGGCTAGATAGGCATTTTAAACCCTAAATTGAACATTTGTGCTTAGTCTGCACTATATAACGCGTTTATGCAGAGTTACATCACTTGACTAGGCTTTTTGGCAAACTAACAAAATATACAGAATAACTAACAGAAATAGACTAGATAGCCTATATTTAGGCTAAATAGACTATATCTAGGCTAAATAGACTATATCTAGGCTAGATAGGCATTTTAATCCCTAAATTGAACAACTGTGCATAGTCTGCACTATATAACACGTTTATGCAGAGTTACATCACTTGACCAGGTTTTTTGGCAAACTAACAGAATATACAGAATAAACTAACAGAAATAGCCTAGATAGACTATATCTAGGCTAAATAGACTATATCTAGGCTAATTAGACTATATCTAGGCTAGATAGGCAATTTAAACTCTAAATTGAACAATTGTGCATAGTCTGCACTATATAACGCGTTTACGCAGAGTTACATCACTTGATTAGGCTATTTCTCAAACTAACAGAAGAATAGCCTAGATAGCCTATATTTAGGCTAAATAGACTATATCTAGGATAGATAGGCATTTTAAAACCTAAATTGAACATTTGTGCTTAGTCT
The DNA here is from genome assembly GCA_963932465.1 of Maratus speciosus. Lineage (NCBI taxonomy): Eukaryota > Metazoa > Arthropoda > Arachnida > Araneae > Salticidae > Maratus > Maratus speciosus. The sequence goes on from CAWVRF010001349.1 coordinate 59,622, forward strand.
GCGCTATATAACGTGTTTATGCAGAGTTAACTCACTTGACTAGGATATTTCTCAAACTAGCAGAAGAATAGCCGCGATAGCCTATATTTAGGCTAAATAGACTATATCTAGGTTAGATAGGCATTTTAATCCCTAAATTGAACAACTGTGCGTAGTCTGCACTATATAACACGTTTATGCAGAGTTACATCACTTGACTAGGCTTTTTGGCAAACTAACACAATATACAGAATAAACGAACAGAAATATCCTAGATAGCCTATATTTAGGCTAAATAGACTATATCTAGGCTAAAGAGACTATATCTAGGCTAGATAGGCATTTTAAACTCTAAATTGAACAACTGTGCTTAGTCTACGCTATATAACGCGTTTACGCA